>OMNZ01088595.1:0-28299 GCA_900303255.1 Lesueurigobius sanzi
AAACAACCCAGGAATTTCCCAGAATTGGCTGAACAAAAACCTTGAAAGTTAAGTGAACTCAAAAAAGCTTTGCAGCCAGTTGCTTTACTTTTTTAAGTTGACTCAACTTTTTATTTTTTACAGTGTAAGACACATTCCAGTAATAGTATTTTTTATGAATCATTGCAATTTATAATATTATCTATGGAAGATTATACATGGGAATTAATAAACAATAATATCAAAGTCTTGGATGTTACTATTATTCCGTATATAAATATTCACACATACTGCAATATCCTGCTGGGCTTGGTCCTTTTTCTTCTTCTTCTTTTTCAATTTATTGCCATCTGTGACTTTCTTGACAACTTCATCAAATATTTCTCGGGTGTTAACCCGGGTGTCACGCTCACCTATAAAAGGATATGGAGAAAATTATTCTCCTAAGTTAAGAGAATAATTAACTTAGGAGAATAAATTAATTATTCTCCTAAGTTAAGACCCAGAAATTACATTTCTGGGTCTGTAATTGTGCAGTAATTGCGTGTGTAGTGTTTAGCAGTTGTGGTATAACTACATTGTCGTGTATAGTTAAATGAATCTTACCTGTTGGCATCCTTCAGCACCATGACTCTCATCCAGATACTAGTAACATCACTTGTCAAGACAGTGAGTGGAGCGCTGCTTCTAAAAATAGACAATCTTCTTGTTGTTAACGGCTTATAAATGGCTGGTCGTGAACGATGAGTTAAAACAACACGTGTGAGCTTGTAATTACACTAGAGGAAATATAATTTGATACAACTAAAACCCCTGTGGTGTATTTTATTTGGTTAATTTATTTATTCATTCTCTACACGAAGCAGAGCTATCAGGCTTGTTCTAATGTTAATGCACGAAGTTAGCTAACGCTAGCACTTAGCATGTTAAGCTAACCATACCTAACTAAGGCACCACATCAGTATGGACAAACAGCAGAGAATGTGGCTTACCATTATGTGTGTGGTTATGTAGACCCGTCATGTTGTGATGCTAAATATTGTGTTGAAATCCAGAGACAGACAGTTATTTGAGCCACAGTGATTGGGACTGGGGCGCGCAAACGCTACCTTAGTAACCATGGGAACTGGAAATGGGCGGAGTTTCCGGACAAAATAAATACTTTCCCACCAATCACACGCAAGGACACTGACTGAACCAATCATTGGATACTTCATTCCCTTTGCTGTTGTGGTGGTGGCATGTTAGCTTGTGGTTAGCTCGATAGCTTGGTAAAGCTTTACCAGTTTGTAAAATGTCCAAACGCTTAACACTGAGAGCTTTGGTGAATGAGCGGCTGAATGCGGCTGCTGAAGAGGTATTTGCTCTGTTTGAAAGGACCATAGCGCAGTACGAGGAGGAACTAGAGACCCAAATGAAACAGCTGCGCAAACAGCAGCACGAGGATCTGAGCCCGAGGATCGTACTGTTCTGCGGGAATGTCCAGACGAATCTTGGCCCCAGTCTGAACCAGACAATAAAGAAGGCTGCACATATTAAAGAGGAGTTAGAAGAACAGAGCCTCAAACAAGAGGACGAACAGCTGCCAGTGACTGTCCCAGAGTCCAAGTATGACGTGGGGGGAGCGGAACACGCACTTTGTTACCCAAGACAAACTGAGCACAACGGAGCACCAGGAGAGGGCATCAGCTTAGAGCCACATTTCCACCCAGAGACTCAAGGGGACACTGAAAACTATTCTGACACTGTCAATGATGATGATTGGGAACTTTCAGAGGCTGATGGAGACCACTACAACCAAGTCCAGCAGGCGGCACAAAACACAGCCATATCCCTCCATTTCACGTCTGAACCAGAACCACCGACGAGTGCCTCTGTCAGCAATGGATATGAAAGGGAGACGTATCAGTACGGATTTTGTAAAAAGAGATTTAAGAAAAAACAGACATTGCAAACGCACATTGGTGTTCATAAAGGAGTAGAGCGACTTTACAGCTGTTCAATCTGTATGGAAACATTTACCGAAAAGACTGATTTTGATGAACACATGATGAATACCCACACCGACAAGAAACCCTACAGTTGTTGTATCTGTGCGCGAACATTTTCCAAAAAGAGTTACCTTGAAGTACACAAAAAAAGACATACAGAACAACCTTTGAGCTGTTCACAGGAAAACTGTAGGAAAACATTTGCACACAATGCTGATCTAGCAAGACACACAATGACACATACGGGAGAAAAACCTTACAGCTGTCCAGTTTGTAAGTTGAAATTCGCCCAAAAGGGTAATCTACATGTCCATCAAAGAACTCACACAGGCGAAAAACCTTTTGGCTGTCCAAACTGTGAGAAGACATTTTCCCGTAGGTGGAGTCTACTTAAACACAGAAGATTACACGTTCAGCAGAATAACCTTGCAGCTGGTCACTCGGATATCGCAAAAGGCACATGAGAAGTGACACAAATGAGAAGAGGACTCTCAGGCTCATTGTTAGTTGTGTCCACTTGATTTTAATCAAGTTTAAAAAGAAGATTGAGGACTGGTCAAAATTGACAATGTGAGCCTCATCTTGAAATGTATTTGCCATCAGTTCAATGTTTTTATTCTTATTTTCTATCTATATATGTATATTTAAAAAAATATTATATTGCCCCTTTTAATCATTGTGTCAATTTATTACACGCACTCTGATGGTATACCATATTTTCTGGACTATAAGTCACACTTTTTCTCATAGTTTGGCTGGTCCTGTGACTTATATATTAATTTATATGTTACGTTAACATACCAGACACCTATTCAGTTCGTTTTTTAAGCTTCGTGTAGCTGAATAACCATCATGTGTTACGTTAGCATACTGTACACCTATTCAGCCTGTTGTTCTCTATTCTATTATTATTATGACTTGCCTTTCCAGGTGAAATGTCTATACTTGGTCTCAGATTTTGTAAAATAAATTTCCCCCAAAAAATTGTGACTTATATAGTCCAGTGCCACTTATACAGTGTGTTTTTTTTTTCTTATTCATTATGCATTTTTTGGCTGGTGTGACTTATAGTCTGGAAAATACGGTACTTAAAATGAAATGACAGTCGCAAGCCTGCTTAGTGAAGGAACAGACATGATTTGAGGAAGATGTGTTTGTAGTCAAGTTCTGAGCAAAATAATTTATTTTAATATTGAAATTTGCTAGATTTGTATGTTGCAAGCATACACAAAACAGACAGCAGTTTGTGTGGTTTGATCTGCCATTGTCAGATAGTACCTGGGGTTTTTTATGAAAGTGCTAGAACTGTGTTCTTTTGAAACCGGAAAGTTTTCAATAAAAATAATTCTCAAAGGAACAGTTGAACTCGACTAATGTCGTGTGGGAAGAAGTGAAGTCTGAGGCTCAATCCAACATAACAGCATGCCTAATATACAGCATGAAGTGTATAGAAATGACAGAATACACAGTGCCTTTCATACACAACATTTATTAAAGGCAACAGGCAAGCTAAAACAAAGGTAGGAAGGTTTGGAAACACAACTGTGCCTCTTCCAGCCAGTGCATAAAACTAATGTCTAGGCTCAGCATGTGATATGATTATTTTATTACAGATTGCTATATTTTTAAACAAATAGCCATACCCTGCTTTTTGCTTCAACTTTCTTCATATCTGTAGGTCGCAGTGCAATGTATGCTTTGTAACTTGCTGAATATATATGTCACGTGACGTCTATCAAACTGAAGCAAAGTCTTTGGCAACTACTTTTTAGCAGCTTTTACACAGCATTTGCTATAATTATAAAAAGATACAATTTAAATAGGAAGCTTTACTAAAACATCTAGTGCAGATAGCAGCTCAAGCTGTTCTTATTCCACAACACTGGGAAGGAGAAGTGCTTGTTAAGCAAGAAATACAATATTAGGACTCAGCAAAACACATACAGTATGGCTGACATTTTGTGATTGTTAGTGCAGCTATTCCTTGCATTTCAATGATTACAAAAGAAACATCGACACACAGCTTTTGCAAACAACCATCGCAACGTATTATTGAGATTTTGTTGGGCAGAAAAAACTGGTGTAAGGAAATGATAAAAGGGCGGAGAAGTGACCAGACGCGTCTCTAGTTTTGGAGGCAAATCACGGGACGTTATACGACGCCCGGAGGCAGCGACATGGCTCCACTGCAGTGACTCAGAGGTAATCAGCACGATGTTAGCCTTGTGGTTGCTCAGATGACCTCTGAAAAGAACAAAGATGGATGATGACAATATGCACAACAGTTGATCAAAGACTACTGTGTAATAATATAGACATAAAGCTTATTATGTATCGTGTTTAAAAGTGATACCTGTAAATGCAAACTATAAACACACATTGGGAATGATCAAGAAAGTCAGCATTAGATCACTTCCATCCAGTTTGTTTGAAAATGTTACAATCTTAAGGAGAAATTAACTAAAAGGTCTAATGTTTCTTTTGATCAACAGTTTTTAGGGTTCATACCAGAAACCAACCAGAAAAACATTGATCAGGTCAAATATGCACTAATATGAAGTTGTTTTTTTCACATAAAAAGCAACATAATACACCTTTAAGCATAATTAATCGAGCTTGGTTGTTGGTCATGTCAGCAGTTGCTTGAAATCTTTTTGACTCTAGAAGAACAATAACAACTTCCCATCGTGGTCTGCTAGGGCACACATTGGTGGTGAATATGTATCTGACACTGTTAGGAATTCAAGGTGGGTTAGCTGGTCTATTTTGAAAGCCCATGCATTAATATTGCATCGAGTGCATGCATCAGCTCCTGACCTGCTCGCTGATGGCTCTGTATCTCGTCCAGCCCCGTGAGAGTGCGCAGAGAGCGGCGTTCTTTAAAGGCCACGACAGGAACCGCGTCATCGTCGCTGTTTAGGCCCAGAGCCGAGGGTTTAGACACGATTTTGACTGCGTCCTGGATGCTGCTAAGAGGCTGAGTGTTCTCCTTCGGCTGCGCTGAGACCGAGATCCTCACTGCGACTGGCTTCTGCGACGGGAAAGAGACTCCACAGTATGAAATCAAAAAGGTAAAACAAATGGCTGCACTTCTAGACCAAATTACTTGAACGTATCCAACTAATCTAAAAGAAGCAATCAGGGAGTTTGGTGAACTTAGAACAGTTATAAAACTATTTTATGAAACATGATGATTATAGTTGTACATTTGTTTTGCTAATTGCAATAATTAGTTCTTGTATAAATTTAGGCATGGCTAAATTGAAAAATGATGAGCCAATGCAGGCAGTGCATCATGAGACCCCAGCGGCAAAGTACTGTTCATCCTAAAATAAACTTTTTTTTACCGTATCAGGAGAATCGGTCCTCCTGGTTCGCCGCATGATCTCCTCCAGCCTCTGCACACCAAAGCACAGAATTTTGGCAAAGGTTATTGTCACAGAAGGCTATAGAATAAAACTTTTGGACAAGCATTCTAGCAAAAGAGGCAAAAACACAGTTGGGGAATAATATCACCAAAATTATAGCATTTAGGTGGCTGCTCTGTTTTAAAAAAAGTAATGAACACCACCAAAAGAGTAACAAATTCAGATCCCTGAGGAGGATAATGCTGTTTGTGTGTAAGGTTTGTTCATTATAAACCGTTCACCTTTTTCCGCACTTGGCGTTCAGCTTCCTCTTTTTGTGCCTGCAGTTCCCTCTCCTGCTTAAGCTGCTCGACTCGGGCTCTTTCTCTGGCTTGTTCCTCTTCACGCTGTGAGATACATTAAATATACATCATTTATAACAGCATATGACCTTCCTTGAAGCCGTAAGCATTTTCCCACATTGCATTTTTTTGGTTCTTAGTCATAGAGAGATGCTTTGGCCTATAAAAACAAAACTAAAATTGTAAGCCGTGAACCTTTACACAAATGCTGGGTCTGTGCTATTAAAGGCTATTAAACGTGTTTTGTCCTCCTTCAGTATATTGAAGATGTAAAAGTTGGGGGAAAAAATACTGTTGTGAGTTTTTAAACTCATCCATGTGAAGAAGTGGGATGTGAGAAAAATGTGAATGCTGGGAATGAGTTTGGACCACAACTAAGAGTTTAAACTTCAAAAACAAAAATCAAGTGGAGCCTTTAATCTGTGTAGGTTCTCAGTCGTACAGTAGTTGTCCATTGTAGGCAAAGGTTCTTCAGTCTTCATCTGTACTCCGTAGTTTTTTCTTCATATCGTTTTTCAGTGTAATTTAGATGTAAAAGAGAATTTTGCAAGGATGAAAAACTGTATATACTATTTTCTTCATGCTTTCATGGTTCAGTGTGTATGTATGTGAGCAACTGAGTTAGTGCCAGCTGTGTCTAGGCTCTGTGTGTGTGACCTGTTTCTGCAGCAGCAGAGCCTCTCTCAGTGCCTGGACTCTCTCCTCCTCAGCTCTTCGCTGCTCCTCTTCCTCTCTCCTCCTCTTCTCCTCCACCAGACGCTGGTCTTCGGCCTGTTGATGCGCTCGCTCCTCAGCCAGCCTGCGCTCCAGCTCCTCGCGACTCCTCCTGAACACAAATTAACATTTTGTAAGTTCTCAAAGCACCTTCAAAGCAGTTAAACAACGCAAATGTTACAGTGGCTGGTTTAACACTTTTATACAACTAAGCAATTATCTATTTTCTCATTTTGTCAATTTTCTCATTAATCAAAGAAGAACCATCTGCTCTTAACTCAGAGGGAGATTCCTCACACCAATCTCACATCTGCAGCATGCTACCATTCTACATCTGCAGCATGCTACCATTCTACCACCATGCAGGAGATTTAAGACTCAATCCAGGCCAGGTCCCACTGACAAAATTAACAATTAAGCCAACTGAACTGAGCATGCATTGTGAACATCTATTTGGCATTTCAATGATTTGATTTCTTAATATTATTCTTAATAATATAACGGCAGATATGAGGATGCCAGGTACTGACAGCTCCTGCTCGTCCCTCTGCAGTCGCTCCTGTTCCTCTTGTTCTCGTTGGAGCCGGGCCTCTCTCCTCCTCTGGGCCAGGGCTCGAGCTGCCTCCTCTCGGTCTGTGGTCCCGGCGGACGGCTTTGGCGCTACCTCAGGGAGCTGTCGGGCAGGACATGGGGGCCTCTGCGTGGGACCTGAACAAGAAGAGTGCAGAATCATACTACTTCACCCACTCCTCAAGGAATGTTTTTTTTTTTACAGTACAATATTAACATTGTTAAATTCACAATATTCACGGTCTAAGGACAGTTAACTGGGGCTGTGACTAACAATTATTTTTGTAATTGACTAATCGCTTGCAGGGCCGGCCTAAGCATTCACAGGGCCCTAAGCAGAATTATGTCATGGGGCCCTTGCTACTTCAAGTTAATTTCGGATAGATATACAGAAATGAGACACAGAGTCAATTTCTTCAACCTTCAATGTTTGTAAAATAAAGTAACAAATTTAGATATTAGTCAAATTTGTAGATTTGCCCTTGATTTGAGTGACTCATTTCAAGAATTCAGCCACTGAGGCAAGTTTTTTATTCTTACATGAAGAAAAGAATATCTAATCACACTCAAAATGAGACTCACTCTCTCAAATGTACGAAATAAGAATGTCGTTGATGTGTTTTCTCAATTTAAGTGTAAATAACTTATCCCACAGACAAATTTCTTGAAATTGTTTGCAAATATACACATTTTAACTTCTGTTTGCTGTGCAGTAGTTATTTCTAAGGAGGCATTGGCATCTGAGGGACATTTATGAGGTACACAACACCTGTAGCAATATCAGGGGCCCCCTGGTGGTCTCGGGGCCCTAAGGAGCTGCATAGTCTGCTTACTGTATTTCACCGGCTCTGATCGCTTGGCTGCAAAAGCTTCATGGAAATGGTATTTGTTATAAACATTTTACCACATGAAGCTTAAGTGACTGCGTTTGAGGACACCTTGATATAGTAAACTTAAAGGTAAGGTCTGTAGGACGCTCTACAAGTTTCACAATAGCATGCCATTCCTCATTTGAAAGCTCAGAACCTCTAGAATTCAGTCTGGGTTTGCGAAGGTGTGTGTGAGAGTCCATTTATATTTATTTCCAAGCTGGTTTTGCCATAGGATCTGGCTCATTCTGCTCAAATTAGCGAATGGTATGAAGATTTTTCTCATATCTGGGACTAAGAGAGGTCAATAATACTTGTATGCACGTGCTAGAAACGATGAATCAATTAGTAAAATAGTTGACAACTGTTTCAATAACCGCTTAGTTGCCGATTAATTGAATAGTTGTTATAGCATACCCCTGCCCTGACACTGCTCTGTGAAACATCATCCTACTCACTTCCATCACCGTCTGTCCTGCTGGACTCCGGAGCCTCTAAGATGATGGACAGGTTCGAGAGCAGAGCCTCCGATGGATTGTCGGCACACGTTTTCGCGGTGTGCCCTTCGCCGGACGTCCTGGTAGTCCCGCGGGGCCTGAGGTTACCGGGACAGGGGGCTTCCGGGCCCACACCCGCCCCCGCCTCCTCCTCCGGGACCGACGGGAGCTCCGGCTGCATCGGCGCCGAATGCCGACGCGTTGATTTCCTGGGAGAGCTGTCAACCCATAAAGACATGAGTGTGACCCAGTTTTCGTACGACTATTCTGGAGAGTGCATGGGTAACACACTGCAGATTACACTCGGGTAGATAATTCCATGGTTAAAGCTGTGACTTTGAATATTTTGACTAAAATAAGGACTTTTATAGTGTCTCTTCCCTGTGGCTGTGTCATGCTACTACCATAAAAATGAGATATTGTTGCATTTACAAGTAGAACACAATTTACATGTTGTGAGTGCTTTCCTGGAGAACTTTTAGCCAGACATAACTCCAAATTGCCCCGTGTACAGTACATTTGGAAACTTAATTAGTCATATAGACATTAAATATTCAATAGTTCAATATTCAAAGTTGGTGGATGAATGGTGTCTGTCTGGATGAAGAAATATCACATACGTTTCTGGCGAAGGAGACGCTGTCCTAGTTTCTTTCTGCGACGGCGCCCTTTCACTGGGTTTAGCCACAGGAAATTTGGCGTTGAATGAATTGCTCTTGTTCTTTTTATTCCCGTTGTCCAACTTGGTCATTTTAACCTGGAACAAAAATCAAAGCAATATAGATATATATATATTTTTCCCCAAATCAATTCAATCTCTGTATGTTCAATCTTACAATCGCCTGTGCCACAGTGGGGCTTCTGGTCTGCTGTCTCTTGGCGGCGGGGGAGGCAGAGGGTCTGGGCTGGGCCTGGGGTTTGTGAGGGGTGGAGGTGGAGGAGGTGGTATGGCATGATACTGCACGGCGACAAACATGGACAACTGAACACAAGTGTTTTTAAATGACCATGAGAGAAATATGTGCAGACAGAGGACAGTGAGGGGAAACGGAAAGAAGGAAAGAAGAGGAAAGCATTGGTTAAAGGGAGGAGAATTAGTTTGCTTTTATGGCCGATGATAAAACTAAATGAACTAAACCAGAGGAATAATCAACAAAAAAATATATCAAAAGAGACGGACTGAATGAAGGACTAAACTGACAAAATCTTAATTTGATCAACAGGTACCTACATAGAGCTAGTTCAGACTGGACCATGTATGGACTGAAGCCAAGACCTGTGTTTCATCTACATTTTTTTGTCGTAATTGTAGTCAAAGTCATATTTTTGCAGACTAAAACTAGATTAAGTTATTCGTTACACAGTACATGAGACTAAAACTATCTCCAGATATTTGGTGACTAAAAAGACAAACTAAGAATGAAAAGAATTGACTAAAACATCTTAACTCCCAGTGACACAGTTTGAAAGAGCCTCCTACCATTTAAAGGCCCTACACTAGATTTTCTTCCTAGTAGTAGAATGAAATTTGTTTTTTCCATCTTTTAGTATATTGCAAACTCAAATATTACTGCAAATCTAATTCTAATTAAACATTTTTATCAACTTCATGAGTTTCATGGTCCTTTTTCTTGCATTTCTGTGACAGTGGCCCTAAAAAGTGACCCTGCAAGTTGTGAAATGTGCTAATAAACTCATCTCTATGAAGAAATGGGATTTGAGGAATGTGTTAGGAAAGTTAGGAATGTGTTTGGACCACAACTATAAACTTAATTTCATTATTTGTAACAAAAAAAATCAAGCATAGTGCCTTTAAATTCACCGCAAAAGGAACAGGTCTGTGCTTTGTCCATGTTGGAGACGCTAATCAGTCCACTGATAATCCCAGTTAAACCCAAAAGTGATGAAAACCCTACCAGAACTGTGGCCTAAACCGTGTCTTTTTTAAGGACTAATCTGGACACTCCTTGGGCTTTCCTTGGAGTACCTTGTTCCCCTGACTTGCATCCCGCGCTCTTGCTGCGGTTCAGATAGGAGCAGGTGGGTGTGAGCAGCCGGTCGACCAGGTTCCTCTCCCATGTGGTCAGCGGACGGCGACGTGGAACTGGGGCATTGATTAGTGTGAAGTGTTCAGAGTGAGTAAGAAGAGAGAAGCCAGTAGCCAAGACGGAGTTAGTCATTGATCAAGAAGGATCGGGAAAAAAAGCAAAGATCAGAGATAAGGACACATGGCTTTACCGTTGGATTTGGTCGGCTTTCTCCCTCGGTTCAGGTTCTGTTGAGCTCTTTGGCTCTTCTCCAGTGTCTTGCGAACTGCAGATTCATATCGCTCCTTAAATTTGGAGAACAGGCATCAGTGTTTTTCAAACTGGCCACCGCAGTCATGAGGCCCGAGCAATTACTGTATCACCAACAATAAATCAAATCTTTTGTCCTCACTTTCTCCTGCTGTATCTGCTGCTTGCGTTTCTCCTCCACAGCGGCGCGTCTCCTCTCCTCTTTACAGCGCTGTTCTAGGAGTTTTTTCTTTCGTTCTTGTATTTGCTGCTCATAGAATTGTTTGGCTCTCTGCTCTCGCTCCAGTCTGTTCAGCTCCCGAGAGACTGCGGACAGATCAAAGTGCTACTACAACTAATGATGAAGTAAAAACACAAAATATAGGCCCGATGGAGCGAATTAGCTGCCTTTCAATGTGCCAACTGTGTTATGCAGTGATTTGTTTAGTCTGGCATACATTTTTAACACATGCCACTGTTTATCCAATGAGACCTCAGAGACTAATGGCTTAACTAAATTATCAATCTTAATATTACTTTAAGGCAAACTAATAACACTTTAATAATGAGTTCAACAAGACTCTCTTCATTTCATTCACCAAATAGATGCCTAAATAGAGCATTGTAGAAAAAAACTATAGCATGATGAATATACGAAATGTACTTGGAACAATATTTTTAAACACTACATCACAACAGGCCAATGTAGAGAAGTACCTTCTCCAGGAAAAACAAAATTACAATATAAAGGAACATGACTGTATTCATACCAAGGATCTTCTGTTGCTCAAATCGTCTTTCTCGTGCTGCTTTGAGCCTTTCATCCACATTGTTCCCATTTTGACCTAGAAACATGAAACCATGTTGTGAATCAAAGTGTAATGTATTTAAACAATACATCTATAAAATCATAATCGCTACATTATACATTTATTTTTGTAAGAAACAAAATGGCAAAAAAAAAAAAACACTTTACTATGAGGTGGTCTAAAAGCAAGTGTGGGTCATTCCTTCGATGGAGGGAATTACAGTAATATAGGCCAATTTGCACAAGCATTTGGCTTCTTTGGAAAGTCAAAGGACCCACAATAATCATGGGCAACGGTGGCTCAGATGGTATGGATCCCGGCTCCTCCATGTGCAGACTGTCAGTGTGTCCTTGGGCAACACGCTTCGCTCTTTGCCTGTGTGTATGTATGTGGTGTGTGAGTGAGTTGTTGGTGGTCGGAGGGGCCCATGATCAGGGGTGTGTCTAGTGCGTGCCAACCCAAGACACTCCTGGATTCTGCTGGGCCACTCCAGGTGCTACTCTGCTCAGAACGGCTGACACAGTATATTATCTGGGTCAGACCAAGTGTGGTTCAGAAGCCCCTTATGATGCATACCTGTCAAGTTTTGGATCTGAAAATAATAATAAATAATAATAATAAAATACATTTTCCCTTAGGGGTAAAATACGGTAGTATCCCAGCCAAAACAGGGCACCTGACAGCCAGGTTTATCCCATGGTTTGTCCCACTGTCGCACAAACCTTGCGATAACAGCCGCCCAAAAACGGGATACTTGACAGGTATGTTATGATGAGAGACCATCAAGGCCAGTTACGTCACCCAGAGGTGAGGGAGCATCATGGGGCCGTCCTCCCGTGGACCCACCACCTGCAGGAGGAGCCATAAGGGACTGGTGCATTGTAATCCGGGCAGAAGATGGATGGATGGATATAAATAATGTCTGGACACACCACTGCCGATGGCGCACATTGGCAGCCTGGCATCTGTAAGTGTACCTCAGTGCAGCAGCAACTGTGGCTACAATAGTAGCTTGCCACTACGGAGTATGGAATAAATGAATAATGCAATGGAAAGCTTATTGCTAAATGGTCTCAACTTATATAGTGCTTTTCCACAAGGCGCTTTACAGCAAGGAGCCACTCATCCATTCACACTCTCATTCAAACCCCGGGGTCAGCCCGATGTCCCCCGGTACCTATGTTCCCCATTACCTTTGTCCGCGGGGAACATTGGACCCTCAAAACGCCAGATGTTCCCTACCTGTGTGTCTAGCTCATAGACATATGACATGTTCTTGCCACACACCAATGTACACAGACTCTGGAGGCAAGGTGGGTGAAGTGTCTTGCCCAAGGACACATCGACAGTGTGCACCAGCAGAAGCAGAAAATATCAAACCCCCGACATTTCGATCGGGAGACGACCCACTCTACCTTCCACAGATTCTGTGTTACTATAAATACTGCAGAAGTATTACCAAACCTGTAACAGAGCGTGGACTAGCTGTGATCTGCTCAATCCTAATGACAGGACAAACTGTCTTTTGTGGACTTGATTTGGCATGAACTCCATTTTCTGGAAAGAGAACAATATTATATTATATTTAGGCCGGACATAAAACATGCTCCATTTTAGAGGCTATGCAGCAAATTAAGCAAAACAACACAACCATTTTCCCCCAAACAGAGGTTAGCATTAGCTCTGAGATAGCTTTAGGCTAATGTGCAAATGAAAGGGCTATTATGCAGTGTCAGCATATAAAAAGGCAGAGAGAACAAGCTAACACCTGACCAGTGATATTTAACAGCAACTCAGAAGCATGAGTAATTTGCACAAGGGTAAATCACATGGACACACACACCTAAAGGCTTCTAAACTGGAGTGTGTTTGATCTACATAGGTTGTACACAATCTATGGCCTCTATCCTCATGACCAAACAGACATATGGTTATTGAGTTACAACTGTATCACATGCAACATTACAAAGTTCATGTTGTGCCAATGAACTGGGTCCCCCTCTGCTACATTCAAGGACATGCTGCTAGTGTTCAGTACTTTTAACATAATATTCTCAAAAAAGGAGTGTGTCATAAAATGTACAAACCTTATAGTATACTGTACTTGTCCTAAACTTGGTTACATGTCAGAACTGTAGTACAAACCTACTTTGTTGTGTCCTGTTTGTCCACAACATATTACACATAGCTGGTTTAAGCCTTAAGATGCCCATAGACCTGGTTATATAGAAGTGTAGTCCTAAATTTAGCTCAGAAATCTAGTCCATTTCTTGTACCAAAATCTTGAGTCAGTAGGCTATTGACAGCCTGTTGAGAAGACCCAGTTGTTGTCATTGCCTCACAATGCTATGTTCAAGCAACATTGGATCATTATTTGTCATATCACACAACACTGAAAACGGTGGTCATTACTCATTAGGCCTAAATATTGAAATCACTCAGAGCATGTTGTTGCCACTGAACATCCTTATACTGTATCCAGGTCCTACGTCACCAGCACAGTCAGATGATTCATATTCTGTGCTTTAGCTTTCCACAAGGCTGTCAACAATGCAAACCCCTGTAACGATCCCAGTCAGACATGTAAACGCGTTACCTTTAGCGGTCTGAATGTGTCTGGCCTTCCTCTGTCTCTCGATGGTGCGCGTGGAGAGCGGTCCCTGCGATGGAGGGACGAGTTTCTTCTGCACAGCCATGCTAAGGCTGCTATGAGGCTGTATGTGAGACTGCGTACCGATGCTCCCCCGTCAAGAGTCCCCCTCCTTTCTCTCCTTCCTCTCTCCTCCTCCTCCTGCTCTGAAATGCTATTTTGAGATACCTTGGGGCTTTCAGCGAGAGTGGAGATCGGCCTCGCATCAGCTGCTTGTCCATCTGCTTTCTAAGGCATAAAAAATATAACTTCATACTGAATATGCATAGGTTCTTTTTGTCTATTTTTTTTAATTATTATTTTTTTCCAAATTGCTCTTTTCATACCTCTATTTTTTTGGATAGGCTTATCTTGCAATGTAATGCTGCTTCCAACATGAATACCATGAAATTATTCTCAGGGCCGGCCCAACCTAATAAGCAGGCTATGCAGCTGCTTAGGGCCCCAAGACCACCAGGGGCCCACCAGTAGTGGATACCGCCAATGGAGCATCACAGTCCCGCCCACCAGCTCGTCTGTACACGCCATGGATGTAAGTACACGCACGCGCCTTGGTGCCGGAAGTAATGATCACATTCAAAAATTGCATAGACTTTTCGAACAATTCTAATTGTACGAGTTAAAAAGCACGACGGAGGCTAATCAGCTACGTGCTAACTGCGGGTGCGTACCTATGTTTCCCGGGCCCGGTGTTCCCCCACTTCCATTGACGGGGGAACAAGGGTACCCTAACCTAACCCTAACCCTAACCCTAAACCAGGAGTGGGCAATTATTTTTTACAAGGGGCCAGATGAGAAACCTGGATTGAGACAGAGGGCCGGATCAAACAATGACTTGAATTTAATTCGGTGCATATTGTAAATAGGAAAATACTATTGACCAAACTTTTTCTAATTTATAAATGAATAACAATAATAAGCACTGTTTCGATTCACCTCATTGCCCTGTGTCACCAGGGCTGTAGCCAGCAGTTTAGAAATAGTAAGATGAAAATATATTTATATGGGGGTAAATGTATTTGGGAGTCCCCCCCCAGAAAATTTTGAATTACACAGATGTAATTTAGTGCAATCTGGTGTATTTTAGATGCCGATATTCTATTTGAATCAGTCTTATTACACAATGACACAAATAAACTAAATTAGAACACATGCTCATTATTATTCCTTTACTCTTAAACAACACTCACAATTTTAAAGCTGGTATTAATTTAAATGTATCGGTCTCCCATCCAACCTCTGACCAGGCCCTGCCCTGCTTAGCTTCAGAAATTTCACAGGATCAGGCAGAGCAAAGGCAGTGTCAGTGCCCTCTACTGGACAGGTGTGGAATTGCTTCCTTTAAAAAAAAAATGTTGGCTGCCCCCTAGCGGCTGGATTGAGCATTGTAATTATGTCTTTAAAATGTCATGTCATAACATAAGGAATGGGCTAGAGACTTACTTTTTTTTTGACATGTTCAGAAATTTTGGCTCACCAAGCCGCGTAAATTGTAGATTGTTTTTTGCAGTACATTCTTTTACAAACCTAGTCAGGTGAATTGTTTCATTTATTAGAATAAATATATATCCAGAATGAAATTTAAGTTGAGGGCCCCATGGCATAACTCTGCTTAGGTCCCCGTAAATGCTTGGGCCGGCCCTGATTATTCTAACAAATAAAAACAGCTGAAGTCGAAAGCGATGTGCAACAATGGCCATAACAGTAAGGATTTAGATAACATGGATTATCTCACATTTGCACACTGCTGGATTCAGTAAGAACCATACACTATGGTAAAAACACTCCTCTCAAACATGTCAGATTTGGCTTGGCCACTAGGTGGAGACATGTATTAGTCATTGCAGTTTGATAGTGTTTAAAATTGGTCAGAGGGCTGTTTCTTCAAGCAAGGGATTTCATTAAACACTGAAAGATTAATATTTATCTACAGTCTTTGGAGATACCATAGCAAGACTATATGAGAAGGATTGAAGTTTGTGTTTTGTGCACTGTACCTTGAGAAATAGATTCTTGGGGTTATGGAGGTGACATTCTGGCATAGCAACAGCAGTCTTGTTCATGGTCAACCATCTTGGTCTTACCCAGGCCCAACATGCTGAGCCTCTGAGATGAGACGCTGTAACATTGACATGTATGTCAATGTACTGGTCTGGCTGGCCGCTCGCTCATCTCTTCTCTCTCCTCTGCTCTTCAGCTCGCCTTGGAGTTCCACCCTCAGGAGAACCATGAAGAACATCTACTGCCTCCTGCATCACTCGGGATGTTTCATGAGTAAGGCTGTGCATTTAATTGAATTTTTTAATTAATGGGGATTGCTACAACCAACTAGGGCTGCACAATATTTCGCAAAAAATATCATATCGCAATATTAGGTGATGCAATATCCGTATCACCAGAAGCCACAACATATCACAAATTCACTTAAGTCTTCCATCTGTGTCAAGTTTACAATATACTGGCAAAACAAATTTCTTCCACTTCTAGGACAAAAATCAGGTTGAGGCTAACGTGCAGAAAGAGAAAACTGAGATCACACAGCCAGAGGAAAGAGAGGACAGTATCCAGGAAGTCAACTGCTTGTCAAAGGCCCTATTCTGCCCCGCACACTTTTGTTGTTAAAGCATTTCCTGTTTTTATTAGCACTTCCTGTGAGCTGGGATTTCCATTGTTGTCAATGCAAGATAGTGAAGAAAATAAAATGGGAATGAACAAAAGCCTCACAAAAAAAACCCCTCAAAGAAAATATGTTTGTGTGGCTCAGGTTTAGTTTCAGTGGAAGGACGACATAAGAAAAGTGACCTAAAATAACTTTTTAGAGATATTATCACTTACTTTTTGGTGTCAGTCTAATTAGCTAAGTGTCTGTGAGGAACTCTAAATGACCAAAGCTGATGGATATAGTTTCACAGCAGTCTGTTTTAAATGTTACATGTTTCACCAATAACAAAAATCCAAGCCAATGTCAGCTCAAGTCAGACCTCCAGTTTGACCAGAAACACAAAATGGCAGCCCCCATTGTAACTTCCTGAATAAGGTGAATAGGTCAACCTGATTGTTTTTTGTTTACAAACAATAAAAGAGGGAGAGAGTAAATTTAATTGTTAGTAGTGTTCAAGCTAATTCTTAACTTCCCTAACATGTTTCTAAGATCCCAATTCTTTACAGGGATCAGGACATTTCAGGGTCACCTTTTAGGGAAACTGTCACAGAAATGATAACAAAAACTAGACTGCGCAAGTTTATGGAATTGATACAAAAGCTTTATACTGTAGATAGATGCACACTGCACAGTATTTTTCCCACAAGTGTCTCAGCTTACAATGTACGAAACATGAACAAATGTTGTTCCACCTCTAGAAACAATATCAGGTATAGATCCTCCAAAAGATGCAGGATATAATATGACTTTTAACCTGTAAATGAAAAACAATCGATTTTTATGTTACTGAGCCTTGCTTTTACCGGTACTACTGGAACTTTTCACTTCAGCCATTGTAAGTTGTTTTGAAAGCTTCCACTAGATGGTGATAGACTTCTAGATTTAAAATGTTTCCATGTTCAAAAACATCCAATAAAAAAAGTCGTTTTTTGTGTTATATTAATTCCCCTTGTTTATATGTTGTTCTTGTTGACATTTTTGCAGCCTACAACATGTAGACTATTATCATACATATGTGCAATTATTTCAAACACTATTCGTTTTGCGTTCTTTTATTGTGAAAGGGCAAATTGCTACAGTATATGGTGCTTGACTCTTATTGTGGGGGGGCAGTCGGCTGGGGGCCCATGATGCCATCCAGCCACTCGGTGTAGTGGGAGACCACGGTGTAGATGCCTGGTTTTCTGAGCTGACCACACTTTATCCCTCCATTGGACACGATTCCCACCACAACGCCTTTGAACAGCAGGGGGCCTCCTGAGTCACCCTGCAAGAAAACAAACATGATGCAAGATTTCAAGTTATTCTTTACTTAAAATAGTTTTGTTTGGAGGCTTCTTTCAGTGGAATTGTGGAATATTGCAAATGTAAACAGTAGGTATGCTGTAGTCTATCAATACTATTAGTAATGATATAATAATAATGATGCTGAAGAATGGAAGTTGTTCCAAATGACTGATGCTGTATTTGTAGTAGCTGCTGTTTGAGCCATGGTCAGACACATCTTTGTTTTGTCCCCAAGCAGTTTAGTTAGTAGAAGTAGCTTATATGGGTTTCACGCTTATGAAATTTCCAGTGCAATTCAACATTGGTGGAAGAGGTACTGCATTTTCTTACTTACAGTAAGTAAACATACAGATACAGGATCAACAACTGGACATCTTATTTAAGTATCAGATTTAAATTCTACAAATAGACCTAAGGTAAAAGTATGAAAGTTTCAACTTTCAAATGTATTAATAAAAGTATTTTACACGCATTTTAAAACAATTGAAAAAGTCAAATGTGCAATATTTTATATGAAGAATAGTACTCTGTAATCCCAGTCAAAACCAAGGTTAAACCAGGACTAAACCAGGTCTAAACCATGAACTATACATGCATTTCCAGTGGCGTCATGCATAGTTGTGGCTGCCATCTTGTTGCCCGAAGTGGAATGCCAATACCATCACTGCAACAGTATCACTGCTCACTCAGGATGAATATAAAGGTATACTGATTAACTACAGTATTTGTATGTCATTGTGATGAATGCTCACAAAGATCATCGCAAAAAGATGCCCCCAGAAAGCACATGGCTACATAAACAAACACATGGCTATGTTTACAAGGCAATGATGCAGCTAGTGGCAGCAGCTAGGACGCACAGAGCAGGAGGCCAAAGATCTATTTCCACTCCTGAGACTAAATGAACACATCGAAGATGTAACAGACAACCTTAGCGTAGCGTCAACAGAGCCTCAGTCAGAGTCTGTGTTTGGGCTGCTAAAGACAATAGCATGTACCGCTAATGGCTAGCGCATTTAGCCTCTACACAGTAAACAATTGTGCAAAAATTACAGCAATAGCTCAGCTCTTACTTCTGTCCATGTTTTCCCAAGGCTAGATGTTTAGACTGTGGTTCAGGACGTCCTCATGGAGAGGTTTGGGCTAGTAGCTGGTGAGCAGCTGTGTGCCAATGGTCACAAAATGTTCTCCATGGCAGGCTTTGCTGTCAGTAACTCTGGTTGATAAGGATAAAATCCAAAGGTTTTGGTTTTATTAATTAGCTCTGTTCATCTGCCTGAGGTGTCATTTTCAGATGTAGCATCTTGTTCAGTCAGTGCAGACCATAGATATAAAACAGGCATAGGGACGCATAGGCTGATCCACTGATGCACTAGCCAGTGGGCAACAAAATGGCAGACATGACCACTGAGGTCCCCTGACTGAAAAGCATGTATAGGTCTAAACCAGGTCTACACCAGGTGAAAACCAGGTGAAACAGAGACTGAATGTTCCGCTGCATGGTGGCATGCATCATTTTCTAGTCAGAATGACTTCACAGCAGTTTTTATTCATTTACTGGCTGTTTGCATTTAAATCATCCGCTATTTGAAATACTTTTGATTTTACTCCAGTTCAA
Source organism: Lesueurigobius sanzi (assembly GCA_900303255.1). Classification (NCBI taxonomy): domain Eukaryota; kingdom Metazoa; phylum Chordata; class Actinopteri; order Gobiiformes; family Gobiidae; genus Lesueurigobius; species Lesueurigobius sanzi. Next base: position 19,632 of record OMNZ01088595.1, read on the forward strand.
AGATGTAGTAAAGTAAAAAGTACAGATAAAGGCTCTAAAATGTAGTGAAGTTAAGTTAAAAAGTATTCATTACAAAATGTACTTAAGTTAAAGTAAAATTTGTACTTCTTACTTTGTTGCTTTCCACCACTGAATTTCACATTATCTACACTAGCCCTCCAGGGTCCTGTCATGAAATAATGGCTTTTATACCTGTACAAAAATGTCTAATAGATTGAATACTTGGTCAATATTAATTACTACTGCAGTTTTAGTGTCTTCTGACCATAAACCAGGACTAAGGACTTACATCACATGTGTCTGACTTCTGCTGCCGGGTCCTGCCCGGTTTGCTGTAGACGTGATGGGCACACATCATGTTGCTGGTGTATCTGCTCCCAAAGTAGTCGCTGCGGCCACAGAACATGGGGCTCACCACCTCCACAGTCAGCTCCTTCAGCTTGTCCGGTCGGGAGCCCAGGTTATCGGAGGCCCCCCACCCAGCCGTCTCCGCCTGCTCGTCTGTGATCGGGTTAGTGCCTCCGCTGCGCAGAAAACGCACCACCTCCACCGCACTGGTGCTGTTGACTGGACGGTCCAACTATGAAAAGATGTCCAGATGTTTGGTTTTAGAATGGAGTCCTAATAATCCCCCTTTAGACTTGCTTTAATAGTTGTATAGTTTGTGTTCAACCTTTTTAGTGTTGTTGTTTTTCATTAACATTTGTTTTAAATGTCATGTCATATTGAATCTCTCCATTTTACTTTGGAACAGATTACAAAATATGAGGAAATAACAACACCCAAGTATACCAGAATGTTAAATTTATAGGTGCACTCTGGAACTTTTTATGCAAAAAACAAAACTTGATATTAGTGTGTATATGACCTTTTAATTACCAAGAGGCTGGTAAGCATGGCGTCTTGATTTTTATCACAGCAGCCATTATGTGCCAGCCTGAGTCAATTTTTCTTACAATTTCTGGAAGGTTAACATAAAGGCTGCTGTGAAGGACAGTAAAGGTCCTATCTCAGCAGGGAGTTGCGGGAAATTCAAACATGTTTGCATTTTTCGGACTAGTTGGACTAGTTTTCAGGTCTCGGAGAGGTCTCAATTCAGTTGCGCCGAAGTCTCTGAGACGTCTCAGAGACTCCGCCAGGTTACAAACTAGTCTCCAGGCCGGTGAGATAGGCCCTTAAAGGCATCATACTATCTAGCCACACAGCCACTGGGTTACTCTGATCAAATACACACTAATGTCAAGTTTGTTTGTTAAAAAAAAAAAACTGATGGTTTGGCCCCGCCCTGGTGCCACACTAGAATAACAAAGTGTCCCAACTGGGCCACCCCCAGTGTAAAGTCTGGACACAACCCTGGAAAAACATAACCAATTACAACACAGTAAATTTGAAGCATGGGTAACCAAAATAAAAACTAAAATGACCTTGATAAGAGCGATGTCGTTGTCAAAGTTCTCTGCTCTGTAGTTTTGGTTGTTGTGAAGCTCTGAAATATCAAAAATCTGCTGTGTGTCTTCAGGTTGACTCAGAGAATGAATTCCCAAAACCACTTTTCTGTTGGTCGTACTGAAAAAAGTGCAGAAAATATCTCAAGACACAGCACAGAGCATTTCCAACAATTATTTGAAAACCTTTGCTTATTAGTTATAGGCCCATTTAAATGTATATCATTATTTTACTACTGAGAGACCTCCTAAAACCTTTGGCAATCCCTCTTTTCTGATTGAACACGTCTCACCCGTGTGGGAAGCAGTGCACAGCGGTCATGACCCACTGTGGTCCCACCAGGAAGCCCCCGCACTCATGTGTCCTCGACTCTCCATTGAAGTGCTGGATGGAAGCAATGTAGGGGCGAGAGTGAGCTGCTGCCTCACGACCGCCTATGATACCCTCACCTGTGTACAGATAGGAAACCAAAACATCAACTCTAGCCTACACCAGGTTTAGATATCTTAAATAATATTTACTGGTGTTTAGTTGTTTTCACACATCTTATTTTTGAATTTGTTCTTCATGTTACTTAATTTCACTTCTCTGAATCTGTTACAGCAATACCAGGAAAAGTGATGATAAAATACTGAGCTAGATTTGAACTTACTTTGAGAAATGAGTGCAAAAATGCAAACTGCAGCCGCCGCGAACATCTCTCCCTCAGGTTTCTTTGCGAGGAACAGACCCCAAAAAACGGATGCTGTGTGTTTTATGGACTTTCACTCAAAGAGGAAGTCATGAAGATATGAAGCAAGTGGGACTCGGACCGTCCTCCTGCTTCCTGACACAATAACAGGAAAACACACTTCTGCCTCTGACACTGCACATGTTTATCACCGAAATTCAAATTCATGCACTTTTATGGTCAAATGTGTTATGCTTATCCGAAGTGCATTTGGCTTGTTTTCCCGAAGAGGAACGCTGTTGCTGGATGAGCTTATTTCATATGTGACCAGCCTCAGTGCCCCACCTCAACCCCACCAGAAGACAGGAAGACTGTCTGTTCTACCAAACGTCAGTGGGAAACAAAAATGCTGACAAATCTAGAATCTAGAGAGGAGAGAACAAAATGTTATGGATGAATTTTTGGAGTTGTGTAATCAGGGCTTTTGAGGTATAGGACTCCAACATGACCACTGTATCAGATTTGATTTAGGGAAGTGGAAAAGTAACATTGAAAACATATCAAACCATGCAAAAATAGGTACAAAATAAAAAATCTTAAGTGTGGCATAATGCACTTTAAAGGTGGAAAAAATACTGTACGTATATTAGTGCATATTTGACCTTTGGCCCAGTGGCTGTGTGGGTGCAGCGTGGCATCTTTACTTCCCATCACAGAAGCCTTTATGATGCTCCAGGATCATTTTTTGGGATTTATGGTAAGTTTCTGACAAAACCCTAAAAACAATGAATCCAGGCCACGGTCATGGAATATGTTGCATATGTTTGGACATTTGTTTGGACATTGCATTTGTTTGTTTCATTGTTTTGTTGTCTGTGAAGTCCACTCTGTTTTGGGCATTTGGTCATTGGGCTATACAAAAGGCACAGGTCAAACTCTATATCAAGGCTTTTTTTCCACTTACATTGTGCACCTTTAATTTACACTCAACGGGGGCTTATTTTTACTTTTGATTAGAATTGGGCTAATCACACACCTGCAAGATGGCCACCACATTAGCCATGGCAAGTTGGCAACAGTATATTTCATTATCTATAGCTTTGTGATGTGGGGCCCATGGTGGAGCAAGTTGCTGGTGTTAATTGTGATTTGCTGCCCTCTACAGGGCACAAAGCAAAGTTTACCGTGCAACAACAATGCATGTAAACAGTAGGCTATCCTTTTGAAAGGTGGTATTTTTAGAGCCATAGCATCTATTCTTTTCTTATATGCATCTATCATACCCTCATCCCACACGTAAAACCAACAACACAGTGCACCAGAGTGACTATGATCCACGACAAAGCCGTCATTGTTTCACATTGTGATTTTGATTGCTCCTAAACCTTACTGTGAACCATATCTAGGGAGTTGTCATGGAGACGAGGACTCCACCTCACCTGTCCCAGGCCCACCCAGGTGTACGCTCCCCGTGTGTGTGTGTGTGTGTGTGTGTGTGTGTGTGTGTGTGTGTGTGTGTGTGTGTGTGTGTGTGTGTGTGTGTGTGTGTGTGTGTGGTCTGGCACCCAACCAGTTATCACAGTCATTTTCCACATTATGAATCTCAATTACTGCGCCTCTCGCTGCACCTCTCTCTCTCCACCCTCCTCACTCTCTCTCTCTCCCCTGCCTGAGCGCTTGTCTCTCGCCCCTTGATCGCCCGTCATTCCCAGACAATGACTCAGTCGCTGTGTGTCTGGCAGCCGCTCCGTCCATCAATCACTCAATGCCGTTGACTTTTGATATGCATTTAATTTAGTTTTTCCCCCTTCATTAAACTGTACTATGCCACCGTCAAAAGAGGAAAAGATTTATGTGTTTTGATCTGATTTTCAAGTCCAAATGCACACAGATTCAGTAAACAGTTTGTTTGTACTGTTTCTTGAAGGCAAAAGTGAAGACAATCTATTCTTGGCAAGAGCCTTAACACACAAGTTGGATCAAATTTTGCCTAATCTTGAAAACCTACTGAAACCAGTAAGGCATGGGTGCAGCCCAGGGGCCAAATGCAGCCCTCAGACCAATTTGTGTTGGCCCACTTGTTGAATTGGCACACATCGCAAGAAAGTTTAATAATTCTATAACTATCTTATGTAGAATCTCATATTTTATTGTGAGACATGCACCAAGGCCAACGTGCAAGGCCATTGCATTTACCACCGTCTTTGGCCCTTGACACAGTTCACACTTCGATATGCGGCCCTTGATGGAAAAGGTTAGGACACCCCTGCAGTAAGGTGTAGTTAAAAAAATAAAAATTGCATAGAGCTGTGACTCTTAACTGGTAGGTCTGAAGAATACTGTGATAAAGAGAGTGTCTTGCCCAAGGACACAAGCACAGAACGCGCTGACTTGAGCTAGGCTTGTGTGAACGCTCTGCCACTGTGGCCCCATTGTGGTGGTGGTGGTCTCCAGGCTCCTCCAGGAGTGCAGGGGAATTACATTAAACTGGTGTAATCTTGGGTCTTTCCTCTGGAGCAGGTCTGTGGTGGGAGCAGCTCTTCTCTGGGGCCTCCACATCCATGTGCTCTTTAACTGTAATCTGCCTAATCCACTGGATCACTGCACTCTGCAGTCTCACACAGAACAAGGAACACAAGGACAGTTATGAAAATGCAACAGATGAGGATAAAGTCAGAATTGTGTGGCATTTCTGACAAAGGTTAAAGGAGCATAAGCCGAGGAGCGTATTTTGTTATTCTACGGTGATAATGTATTGCACTCAATTGCATTCAAATTGTTAATCCTAAACTAGACCAATTTAAAGAATCTTATTGGCAATTTCAGGTGTATTTTTTTTTTATGTGTCCCCATTGCATGACTCCAACTATGGTCAATTGCTTGCAAGAAGTACTTTTTCTTTTGAGCAATAATTTGAAACACAATGACTTTAATCAAAAGTTGTATCAATGCATTGGTTGTGGCCACAAACCAATGTCTATCCACTCTCCCATCCAGCTCTGAATCCTCTTTAATCTGACACTGTTTGCCAAAGTCTCTCAGATATTTGAATAACCGTGAGTGTCTGCGAGCCCTGCCAAATTTTGCAGAAAATACGACAAGTTTCGATCTGCCTCGGACTGTGTGAATTCCTGCCTCTTCTTTTCTCATCGGCAGTACATTTGCACATTACTGTCCACGAGGCTGTGCTTCGGAGTGCGTCACACACGTTGCACTTCCCAGGCCTAGACTCAAGCCGCTAATGCTCAAATGGACTTGTACATGACGGTGGTCTTCGGGGGAACGGGAGGGAGATTCCACGCTTCCCACAATGCTCCTTGATCCACCTGACTCGACCATAAGCTGTCTTTTGTCCCCATATCTGCATAGACTCCATCGTGTTTGCTCATCCATACGCTGTCAAATGATAATAAGGAGCATTGCCCACATTCCCACAACTGGATGACTCTATTCCCAAAGAACCTCCAATGCAAAAGTCTTCAGTCTAATCAGATGATTGAAAGTACAATTTAAGCTTTAAATAAGTACAGAGAAAGCTATAGGTCAACTAGATGCTTAAGTTTAGTATTCAAAACACTAGGTTCATGCACACATATGGCAACATGGTGTTTGTTGTTGTTTTGAACTATTAGGAAGGAAGAAGCTTTTGCAAACATTAATGACATTATACCTGGTCACTTTTGACATATTCGCCAAAAATAAAAATCTAGCTTCACAGTTATGTCAAACTACAAAATAAGGTGATTGCATTATGCTTATCCAGGTCTGAACACGCAGGAGCGAGGTCTGAAATTGAAGTAATTTATTCAGTTTGGATGGTTTTGGCACATCCTAAGACCACCTTGGTTACAAATTTATTGTGAATGTGTCTCATTGTTCTTTTAAAAGCCCTTATAATGTAAATGTTGTAGTGTGTCACATCATGTTTACTTGTACATACTTGACCCTATCAAATAAATACATAAATATATTGCTTTTACAATCTGAAATCTAGAATTTTAGAACGTAAGTGTACTCATAATTATGTCAGAGGGTAACAAAACTGGTGGTAACACAGAGGAATTAGTTTGATCAAATTTCTCATTCTCGGTGGAAACCCCTTATACATACAGGTATCTATTTCTGCAGTGAGTAATCAAAATAAAGAAATACAAACAGCGTAATGCATGTAAACCTCATGTTTGGCTTCCTATAGTGTTGAGTTCCCACAGGATTCGCAAGATTGTATGGGAGGCATATTTTTATATAGTTTGAATGAAAAATGAGTCTGTGGGTCACAAACAGCAGTGGTTGTCTACGGTCGTTTTCACACTAGAGTGTAGATCTGGGCAATTTTTTCTGTCCGAGACCGGCCCTCGTCCGACAGAGCAGTGATCGAATCCAAACCGAGCCCGATAGTCATGAAGCTATTTGTGTCCGAGTCCGACCGAGCTCGACACAGTTAAAATCACAATGTTTTTATAGACCTATACTAATGACACAGTAGGACACTGGTTCCCAACCTTTCTTGTCTTGCGTTCCCCTTGGGCCTTTTATTTATACTCCAAGTACCCCCTGCCTCAATGGTTTTGATGATTAGTTAGATTCATAGAAAGTGAATGACTAAAACTCCTGTTTATCAGTAAAAAGCCAATAAATATTCTCAAACTCTTACTCTTTACAGTTAAAAGTTTTACATATATTTTCTTTGAACATAGTCATCAAAAATACAATTCAGTTTGATCTTATCTGACATTATTCCAAGTACGCCCTTCTAAGCCCTCACGTACCCCCATACCCCTGGTTGCGAAACACTGCAGTAAGATATTGTGTGTGTGGAAAGTCTGATTTTATCAATCAACTGAAAAAAGCATGTTAGCTCAAGAGGCTGGGCCCAGTCATGTAGGCTAACCAATTTAAATTAAATTAACATGAGCATAGTTTGGCTACCTACATAATAGCCTAAGTTGTTTTGACACCATACTATGCCTTAAATCCTAAGATAATCAGTCATAATGATCATTTCTAGCTAAACTCGCCCCTCTCTGTCCTGTTACTTCAAGTGAGACCCTCCTTCGTGTTGGTCTCCAGTCGCCCTCAGTGGGATAGTGACAGTGTTTCTTTAATGATGTGTCTTTTGAAGTGCAGATGCAGATGTGGGACGGTCAGAGTGGCACAGGGTCAGAGGAGGCGCTGACCCGTCCTGACATTTTCACACCGGATTGGGAGTCACTCAGCGGGACAGACACTCCGGGGTTTAGGATCCACTCAGCTTTGATCTTTAGACACATTTTGTCCATAGAAAGATACAATTATTTGTAAATTAGTGTTACACTGCAAAAACTGAAACATCTCTTGATCCATAAGTAGACACCAAATCTTCCACTGAAGAAGATTTTAACCGTTTTTTTTGTCGGATTTATTTAAAATAAGACAGATTTTTCCACTAATAACTAGTTTGTTGAAAAGTAGCCTTACCAATATATTCCAAATCCCTGAAAAAATCTTTGTACTGTATCAACAAAATGAATGCACACATTTAAACTTGGCTCTATTCATTGTGTATTCATTGTCATTCAAGAAGGGCATTATTCACCTTCAATGCAAAAACACCTTGTCCCACTTCTTCAAATCAGGAGTCAATAGTCTTATTTACAGAAAAGTTTATTTCAAACCTGAATAAATGTGGAGAAAAACTGAACAATGTGAGAATTGTTTGATATGATAGAATTTGGAAATGATGCTTATGCCTTTAAAGCCACAAAGTCATTATTCAAGATTCAAGATTCTTTATTTGTCAAACCATGTGAATGGTTCGAAATTATGTTTCTCTCATCCTTGATTGTGGAGCGGGGGGAGGGGAAAGAGGGGAGGGAGGGAGGGGAGGGAGTTCAGCTTCCCGATGGCCCTGTGTACAAAACTGTTCCTCAGTCGACTGGAACTGACCCGTAGATTCCGCAGGGTGATGCCTTCCTCCCTGAAGGCATCACCCTGAAGAGACTGTGTGATGGGTGCGAAGGGTCCCTGGCGATTTTGATGGCTTTGCGGGTGAGACGGGTGATTAGTTATGTATTCACAATCACAATACATATTTGAACTGATGTGTACTTTCCAATTTGAAGATGTATTTTTTTTTTTTTGCTAGAGCGGGCACTTGAACTTGTCAGCAATATTTTGACTGAGCAGCTTTTGCTTTTATTGGAGGAATCAGAATCAGAATAGTCTTGAATGCCATGGCCAATGAAAGGTTTCACAGACTAGACCAGGGGTAGGGAACCTATGGCTCGGGAGCCAGATGTGGCTCTTTTGATGACTGCATGCGGCTCTCAGATACATCTTAGCTGGTATTTCTTAACACAATGAGTAATAGGGGTTACATTTCATAGTAATAAAAACATCAGTGTGGGCTTGTTTAGGGTTCTCCTGAAGATGACCACGTTGTGTGTAACAATCCAGCTGTACAGTAGATCCAGAGCAGTGTATTATGGTCCAAATGCATAAAATCCAATGTTGGTCATAAGTTACCATTCTTCTCCACCTGTGCATTGTCCAATCAAGGTAAAAATCAAGGTT
>OMNZ01088599.1:0-29805 GCA_900303255.1 Lesueurigobius sanzi
AATCAAACTGGGTCTAAACCAGGTCAAAACCAGGACTAAACCAGGGAAAATCCAGGGAAAAACAGGTCTAAACCAGGACTAAACCACAACTAAACCAGGTCTAAACCAGGATTAAACCTCAACTAAACCATGACTAAACCACGACTAACCCAGGACTAAACCCAGTGTTGGGCAAGTTACTTAAAAATTGTAATATATTCTATATTACTAGTGACAAAAAATGTAGCATGTTTGTATTACATATTAATGTTTCAAAAATGTGACTGAGGGACACTACGTTGAGTTACTTTGAGTTACTTTTAGCTAAATATAAACTTAAAAAAGGGAGAATAATGCCACCGAGCTGAAGTGTAATCAAAGATTTCCTTTTCCTCAATCGTCTCCGTTCTCTCTTGTTTTCTTTTGCTTTCCAACATGATTTGGTGCTGCATCTTATTTGGGGGGAGTTGCAATTGTAACTTGAAGTAACTTGAGTTACTTCAATTGTAATAACTAATATGTAACTGTATTTTGTTTAAGTAATATATTATATTCTCCAGTTACTGAATAAAGTAATATATTTCTGTAACTAGTTACTTTTGTAATGAGTTACTCACAACACTAACTAAATCAGGACTAAACAAGGTCTAAACGAGTAACCTACTAAACCTGGTCTAAACTGGGAATCAGTGAGGTCTCTTTGAAATAAAATACTTTTACTTTTAACCCAATTTTAAAAATGGAGTGCAGTAGAAAGTACAGACATAGGCTCTAAAATGTAGTGAAGTAAAAGTAAAAAAAATGGACTTACAAGAAATGTATAATATACTCATTTAGAAATATTACATTGGACTTAGAGATAAATGCTGTATCAATACTGCCTGTTTTTTATTGGACCCACCAAGATCTGGATGAGTTGGACCACCACCGAAAATCCGTCTCCAGCACATCCCAAAGATTCTCAAAAACCTAAGTCTCACACTCCCCGAACCACTCTTTCACAACTTCAGATGAATCTTCAACAATAATCCATTGATGTAATTTTCCAAAAATCCATTGATGAAGTAACCTGGGTATTCATTTTTTTAGGTAGTCATCTGACCTGGCCTTTTTGGGGGGCAAGGCAATGTATTAACCGGTTTCTTTCTAACTGTAAATCTTATCCACATATCTGAGGACTATTTCTTGTGTACTTCGCGCCACAGGAAATGTACGACGTGATCCTGGACGAGAACCAGCTGACAGACGCCTGTGAACACGTCGCAGACTTCCTGGAGTCGTACTGGAGGGCCACTCACCCCCCGGAAATGGAGCCGGCCAACGCTCTCGTGGCACAACTTGCCGAAAACACCCTGCCCACCTGCCCCACAGCCGTGCCACCGGTATCAGAACCAGAATGATAACCATATGCGTAGACTTTAGTACACAGTAAACATTTCATTGTGTTTTTTCATCCCATCTGTGGTGTTAAAACATTTGTTGTTGTCATGTCCATCTAACGTTCATCTTCAATTTTCCCCTCACACCACCCCCTACTGGACAGTTGAAGAAGTGATGGAGTGGTGAGTTTCCTTTTGACTAGATCAAAGTTGTAGTCATTTCGCACCTTTATGGGGACTAGAGCTGGGTATTGCCAACAACGTCACGATATGATACATGTCCTGTTACAAGGTAGGCAAAGATTCTTCAGTCTTCATCTGTACTCTGTAGTTGAAGTGTAGAACGTTTTGATCTCCGTCCAAAGATCGTCATCAGCTTAATAAAGACTTGAACACGCTCGTGGGTCTCTTAAGGGTAAACAAGAAGGAGGAGTTAACCTCTAAGTCCCTCCTTTCTTGGAACGAGGATCTTTGGACTAAGATCGAAACGTTCACACAACTACAGAGTACAGATGAAGACTGAAGAATCTTTGCCTACGATCGACAACTTTGTACGACTGAGAACCTACACAGACGAATCCTGTTACAGGGTCCCATGGGGTCAAACACACATATTAAATTCATTTTCTGTTATTATTTGCATACAGTGTTCATTTTGGCAGTAAATTTTAATTTAGTTTTAGTCTTTTGACGGTAAAAGGACTTTATTCCAAAAAATCTTGTTCGTTTTAGCCTACAAAAATGCCACATAAATTTAGTCGACTAAATTTGAAATAGTAACTGAAATTTGGATCATTTTAGTCCCTTCTTTTTATTTAGTCTTTTTAGTCAACGAAAATATCTGGAGATTTTAGTTTTAGTCTCATGAGCTAACTTTAATTTAGTTTAAGTCAGCAAAAATATTACTGTGACTAAAATTATGACGAAAATATTTTAGTCGACAAAATTATCACTGTTTGCATATCACGATACAAGTTATATATAGCGATATATCGTGATAAGATCACGATATATTGCTGACACAATGTATAGAGCACAGCCCTAATGAAAACGCTCAGGAAGTCCGGTGCAGTTTTTAGTTGTTTGCTCTGTGACACACGAATAAAACCATTCTTAATTTCTCTTTTGTTTACATTACTATAAATTCTCAATGTTTTCATGTCCATGAATTTCATACTGTTTCACTGTGCATAAAATCTACCGAAAGACATATTTTGCAATTCTGCATAAAAGCTTTCTTTGGTTTTGAACTTAAAATTTTGTTTTTGAACTGTACTTTCAATTCAGTGGTGGTTTACTTGAGTAAAAGTACAGATACTACTAGTAAAATATCAATCCAATGAATGTGAAAGTTGAAAATAGGGAAATTTACTTAAAGGCGCTAGACCTGATTTTTGGAAGGAAATTTGTTTTATCCTCTTTTAGTTTATTGTAAACAGAGAAAATTGTGGAAATAACACTGTGGATCTAAATATAAAGTATTTTTGTCAATTTCATGAGTTAGCGGGCTACTTTTCTTGCATTTTTGTGACAGTGACCCTAAAAAGTGACCCTGCAAGTTGTGAGATAAACTCATCTCTGTGAAGAATTGGAATTTAAAAAATGTGTTAGAAAAGTTAGGAATGTGTTTGGACCACAACTATAAATTGAATTTGTCTTGACCTGGTTAATTCCCTTTTGATAACTAATTTAGCCTGCTGTAGTCCCTGTGCTGTCACTTTTAGTTAATTTTGTCGAATTGTATTAAAACAATAATATTTTCTCACTTGACGTTGTTTCTTTGGCCTCTGCCTTTTAACCTTTCTCTCTTGTAGGACGAGCAGAAGAGCAAGAAACCTGTTGCTTCTAAGAGGAAAGGTTCCCGGGACCAGCACTTGGACCAGGACGCCCCTCCCTCGGCCGCCGCCGCTGCCGCCCCGAGACACGAGGACGGCCACCGCCCCAGCGAGGAGGAGGAGCGGCTCCTGCGGTCCGAACCAAAGAGACCCTCTCACACCCATCACCACCACCACCACCATCACCACAAAAGAACCGACCACCACAGCACAAGCCAGCAGCCCCCCCACCCCGGCCGCTCCTCTCCCCCCCTCGCCGCTGCTGCTACCGGGACCTCTGCCCCGGCTTCGGACTCGACCAGGGAGCACGCCCAGAGACTTCCCAGGAGGCACATGGCCGAGAACCGACCTCCGGAGATGGAAGAGGCGTCAGAGGACACGCAATACCACCATCACCACCACCACCAGAGGAGCCACGGCAGGCACCTCCAAACCCGGAACACCCACGCCCACGCCGCGCCCCACCACCCCGCCCACAGAGGCGAGGAGTACGAGCACAACGAACGCAACAGGCATCACAGGCACCATCACCAGCATCACGCAGGCCTGTCCCGCAAACAGCACAGCACCGACACGACACACTACAGCACACTTAATCACCACGGCTACCACAGCCGTGAACGGGACCACCAGCCGGACAGAGAGAGGGACCGATTTAAGGACAGAGAGAGAGAGGTGAGAGTGAGGGAAAGGGAGGCACGCCAATGGCACAGAGAGACTTACATGCACCAGTGAGGGTTTCTTATAAACAAACCAGTGATTTTACCGCCAGTTGGGACTCCGGGGAAAGGGTTGAGTGTGTTATCAGAGTGGCTGTCACTTAAGTGGCTCCTCTTGCTTTTCTGATAAGTTGTAATCATGTTATAGAATTCTGTTTTAGTTGCAGGACAGGTGTCAATACAGCTTTCTTGGAGAGAAACAGTTTTTGAAAGAAATTTCAAAAAGAAAATTGACAATTGTTGTTCTTGATCATTATTATTTGATAGTGACTGGATTCACAAACCTGACATGTTATTCTTATGGCTGAATGTCCTTTCTACTGGCCAACATCATGTACATATTTTTGAATATTGTCCCCACTTTTGGACACCTTTATTCCAGAATTAGACAATAGTCAATTTGTGCTGACAGAGAAGACACTGAACTTTGTGTTTTTGTTTCGTATGGATTGGCCCAGGAATTACATAAAAAGTAGCAATATACTAAGGCTAGAAATACATAACCTTGCGCTACAAGGTTATTTCACAAACTTGGGAAAATACATCTAGAAAGAGTCCAGTCACAAATGTTTGGCTGAACTCGTCCAATTGTGCGGACCAGTGATGAGCCTGCATTGTTTTGTTTTGTTTTTCATTGGGGTTTAAGGCAGGACATGTCGCACCAGAGGTTACATTAACTGAAAATGATCTGTCAATGACAGAATATTTTGAGTTCTGATTGAAAATCAGGCCATCGTCATCCTTTGAACACAATGCAGTTTCTAAATTCATGTTCCATGATTCTACTCACAAATTATATTTAGATTTCTGTCCATTATCCTGTAATCTGTGTTTTCTTAAATATATAATAGGTATATAATGAGAGATTAATTAATAAAGGATAAAAAATACTTAACATAAATAACAAAATATCCCTAATAGCCGAAGAATAACAAGCATGGCTACGTCTAAGGACTTACTTTTTGATGCCGCAATTTGACTCTGCTTTAGCTGAAATGCTACTATTTCTGCTTTGAAAAGGTAGCATAGAGACGTTTACGCTTTTCTCCCGACTGGATTCGGCAAAAGCACGAACAAGGAGTTTCACACAATTTGAAGTTTTGCTGTAGCGGTCCCTCCCTTTCACGAACGGATTGAGAGTCATCCCAGATTGATAAAGTGTAGAACTCAAATCAGAGAGCTACACATGTCACTCATGGCAGAGAAATATAATTTTCAGATGCCCTCCACTTCAATTTTAAACTATTGGCTCTTTAGAATGTTGTGATGGCAATATGCTGTGCTAAGTATGAATCATCAAAGTAAACAATCTAGCTCCATCCCCTCCTGCAGCTTTTTGGAGTTTTTGAACAATTTTCCACATTTGCACCTCTGCTACATTTTCTTGGTGTGTGTTAGTTATCTTTCTTTTTCTGAAATGGATGTGAAATGAAATCCTACCTAATGTATGTCCACAAACACAGAGACCAATCACATAGTCAGAAATACTCCGGCAATAGATGGCTTCAACTAGACTCAAAGGCACTGGTTTGTTTATAAGAAATGTACAGAGTAACACTAATGTCACTTGTTTTCTGTGGGTTGGTACATGTTACTGCGCTTCTCGATGTTCTTATGCACTAATAATGGACTGACTCGGTTTGTAAATGTACATTGTGACATTGTCATCATTTGTTTTTGACCCCTACTGCCAAGTCACACCTATATACCCACACTTGAGATCAATGGTTATAATAAATCCATTGTAGCTCCTATTTTTAGGGTCCAATATGTGAGCGATCACGGAAACCAGGGGCACAAGTCGGACAAGAAAGTGTAGTCACCTAGCTTTCCAACAATGTGTAACACATGGAAATCTTTAATTCTCTTAATATTTGAAGAAGTTGTGGCCACTTGAAGGTAGGCACTCAAAAAAGCTCAAAGGGGAGAAAATGGCCTCTAAAGATTGTGCAGTTCTCACCTCTCTCTGCTGCTGGGAGTGACAATAGGGCTCATTTACATCTCATTTAGATAAGCCATACCCCCTGTCAATGGACTGTCAGTGGTGTGACAGGGCAGAAAGTGAGTGGTTTGAACAATGGTTATCAAAATGAGCTTTTAGTGGACTGATCAGGATTAGAAGGTACTTCGTTAAAATACGAACAAAAAAGGCCCTGAATATCACTCAGTAATGCACAGGTTAAGATGTTAGTCCCTTGTGCTATAATGTATAAGGTATAAACCACATCTGCACATCTACAACCACACCGTGATCTCAACTAACAGATTCTGCAAAAAAACGAAAATCACTAATAAAAAAATAAATAAAAAAAACTATTTTTTGCTCTTTTGTGCAGTTGTTCTGCTGCCGACTTCTGCCCCTGATCTCAGCGACGGGGCACATATTACAACAAACTTCACCACAAAAATTTGACTCTTGCCATATTTATTTTAAAACGTAGTGGCCAGTTCTATTACCAAATTAAGTGTTGATAGAAAAATCAGTCACCTACATGTAAGTAAAGTATGTTGTCTTGAAGTTGCTCATTTTCTTTATTGGTGATTATTGTCGAGCCATCCATGAACGTAATTATTAATTTTACAACATGTATTTCATACCAAAGCAACTACTAAACTCGCAGAACTAATGATTAAAATGTATAGAACTTTCTCCTCGAATACCATAAAAGTACTACTGTTCAAATATGTACATTATTTTACATATCGATAAAATATTTTTCTAGTTTTTAAAGGGAGGTTTCAAAAGGTGCTTCCTATTTTTGTAAGTGGTGTAACAGCAGCATTTCCGTGGACACGTGGCCGCGCAGAAGCATGAATCTTTGTGACACACTTCGGCTCCGTGCTGATACTATGCATTTTGTTGTGTTGGAAATGTCTTGCTTTGATACGATCTCTATGCATTTGTACATACGTCATAAATGCCTTGTTAGCCAACATTGTGTGGTAGAGTCCGATGTTCTTTGTGTGACTATTGAGACACTGAAATTGTTCTTTTTGAGTTGTTATTGTTTTGTATGAGAATGAGAATTAAAATTTTGGAGATGCATGGTGTTTTTAAAGTAAAGTACGTCACATTATGATGATCAAACACGGCCTGGGTCTTTGTAAGTCGCATATTTTTAAAACTTTTTAGGTTTTACGTTGGAGTACATGAACCCAATTTGGATTTTTGGGACAAAACCAGAATGGGGTTGTGAGAGACGCTGGACACAAAGTGCTTGGGAAGTCAGAACCACAAAAGTAGTTTTTTGGGGGAAGGTGCTCTTTGGCGTTTGGGGAACAGAAACTTAAGAGAAAAACGAAGAACCAAGGCACTCCTCCCACACTACAATTCTCTATTTATATTTTATAAAAAGCCTTTATTGTACTTATACTTTAAAACATGTTGCTGTGTTCATCCATGCGTGTCGGCTCCAACAAGTCTTTTAATAAGCCCAGTTAGTATAATAAAGGCGTTTTAGAAAATGTAAATAGAGAATTGTAGTGTGGGAGGAGTGCCTTGGTTCATCGTTTTTTCCCAAAATGGGGTTGCTTGCTTTGAAAAAACATCTTTTACTCAGATGTGGATGCTAATACACTTTGATCTCTGTCCTTCATTTTGTTCCTATTGTTTGAGCAAGTGACAGATTTGTAATAATGATCCAATCTGGAATTTATAATTGTTGATGGAAACAACTGTGAGAGTATTTACCTGACTTTATATTGTCAAAGGGATGAAGAGTGGAGGACGATCGGTAAGAGGTCGCCCAATCCCATTAACTCTAAAGATTTTTGCCTAGACACTAAAGAAAAGGGTGAACTTGTAAAGCAAAAGGAAGACCAAGTGACTGCTATAAACAATAGGCCTTTGCAAAAGTCATGAAACTGACATTTTCATAGAAGAGATCCAATACGACATGAACATCTCATTTTTATCTGGCATTAAACAGTGTTCTATTTACTCCAGAGCCTCTTGACAGAAAGATTAAAAGGGTATGTAAACTTATGAGCACAACTGTATGTCAGTAATAAAAAGCAAAATCTTCAAATTGATATCACTCAATTTAAAATGTTTCGCTATCCACCCGAAGTGTCTCCAATTCAGTGCCATTACGCTACTTATATAAATAGACACTTTCATTGTTTGTAAACATTTGGGGCATAGCTGGAGGGGAGCTCCCTATCTATTTCCATTGTAGCTGTTGTCATAGTAACGATAAACAAATGTCTAACTGTTCATGGAAATATCAGATAAAACCTTATATATCGTCTCAAATGTCGTTCCTCTTGTTCTTGCATCTTAATCCACAACAGGACCACATTTTTTAATTGCAATTTGACACTTATAATCACTAGTTTTAGTTTAATCTTATTTCTCTTGCTCACTTCCTGCCTCCAGCTGATGTCACTGATGATGTAAGCAGCGAAAGGGTCTGTTAATTTATCAACTTAAATTCATTTTGTACTCAAGCCCGGTTCTGTTGTCATCTGTCTTACGCTACCGTAAGGAAAGGACACAAAGCACTTTAAATAAAAATACATTTTATTGTGCATCAAACAACACGAATAAGCAGATCAAGTACACAAAGTATTTACATACATAAACTATTTATTGTTCTCTTTGTCTGGGATCGTATCTAAAACTAAGTACCATTAAGACACAGGTGAACAGAACTGCTCAAATTTTCTCACTTTATGTATTATTTATCATTTGGATAGGGGGGAATGAATGATAACAATGTGGGGTTATATTGGCAGGTTAAGTCAACTAGACTCATCTTTGCTTAAATTAGTCATTCAACCTCAAATCTACTTTTGCTTTTAAAAATCACAATGTTTCATACAAATTCTGAATTATTCTCACTTTGTCCTATCACAGACTTATGATGGGCTCTGCGTTATTTTCAGTTACTTCCACGGGCTCCACGTTCTCCGCGTTCTCCACATTCTCCGTGTTCTCTATGAGCGTCCCGGTGTCGACCACGTCCGGCTGCGAGCGCTCGGTGTACAGGGGGTTTTCAAAGGTGGGGAAGGAGCTCGGGGACCTCTTGTAGTAGAAAATGGCGGCGCCGACCAGACCAAAGACGACCAGGATCACGAGGACGACGACCAGCGAGTTGTGGGCCCGACTCTGCGGATCCTGAGGGCCCAGCGGTACTGTGCACAGGGGATAAAGAACACGCGTTCAGATGGAGGAAAAAAAACTTGATTGATCAAAATTATATTATAATAGGGAGAATTCTTTAGATGGTTTAAAGTACACATGACACATTAGGCAAAACATAGTTAACACAATTACAGTTGTGCTCAAAAGTTGAAATACACTGCAAAAAGTGCTGTGTAAAAATACTTGTTCCATTGGCAGATAATTTTACTTATCAAGCCAAAACTACTCTGAATAAGGTCAAATATTCTGAATTCAAGCAAATATAACTTATCAAGAGATCACTTTTTGCAGTGTAGTGGTCGCATGAAGCCATTTATTGGTAAAAAACAGACAAAACAAAAAAAAACTAGAAACAAGCCAAATGCCCCTAACCATGAGTGGAAAAAAAGATTTTTGTGTTATCATTCATATTCTATGCAAAATGGCCAAAAAGACTAAAAGGGTATGTAAACTTAAAAGGGTACACTGCAAAAAGTAATATCCTGATTAGTTACATTTGCTTGAATTCAGAATTTTTGACATTATTTAGAGCATTTTTGACCTGCCAAGTAAAATTATCTGCCAATGGAACAAGTATTTTTATGTTTTGCACATGAAATGAGATAATGAATGTACATTTACTTGAAACTATATGCTTTTTCTTATAGTAAGTGCAATAATACTCGATCCATTGGCAGATAATTTTACTTGGCAAGTCAAAATTTCTCTAAATAAGGTCAAATACTCTGAATTCAAGCAAATTTAACTTATCAGGATATCACTTTTTGCAGTGTACCCTTTTAAGTTTACATACCCTTTTAGTCTTTTGGCTATTTTTCATAGAATATGAATGATAACACAAAAAATCTTTTTTTCCACTCATGGTTAGGGGCATTTGGCTTGTTTCTAGTTTTGTTTTTTTGTTTTTGTTTTTTACCAATAAATGGCTTCATGCGACCACTACACTGCAAAAAGTGATCTCTTCATAAGTTATATTTGCTTGAATTCAGAATATTTGACCTTATTCAGAGTAGTTTTGGCTTGATAAGTAAAATTATTTACCAATGGAACAAGTATTGCACTTAAAATAAGAAAAAGCTTATAGTTTCAAGAAAATGTAGATTTATTATCTAATTTTAAGTGCAAGAAGTTCTTGTTCTATTGGCAGATAAATTTACTCAGAATAAGGTTAAATATTCTGAATTCATATTGGGGGCCAACACAATTTCATGCACTTTATATCCAGAATAGTCGAACCAATCATTTATTGAGTGAAATATTACAGTGTTGCTTTAAAAATAGGGGTCTCTAACCTTTATGACCCCGTGAACTACTGTTTACTATATTTACCTTAGCGCTTGGAGAGTGTGTACAACATTTACATTCAGAAAAAAAAACAGAAATTGATCTAAAATTTGACTTGTCAAGTGCTTGTGGTAACGTGGAAAGCTTTGGAGAGCTACTTGGAACAGGAAGGCGAGCTAGCAGCTGGATGTCAAAAAAATCTTGGTAACTCACCAACTTTTGATCCGTCTTTGGGCATCACTGGAAAGAGTAGAAAAAAATGTCAAATTTAGTACAGAATGCCTTAATAACTTTCTCATTTATTATTTTTTCTAGTCAAGCTTATTTTGTGGGTTATGAGCGGATAGAGCCAATCCCAGCAGCTGTTTCTACAGTATATAAATTATAAATAATGCACTGACATAGTGAATATGCAAGCTTTCTCACACATGCATTAAAGGTACACGGCATGTACCTTTAGGATTATAGTTAGTTAGTAAGTAAATAAACTGGGTCACAAAGCGCTTCACACAAAAAGCACAGTAAAATACATAGAAAAGACATAAAGACAGAGTATTGGCTCTGAAAAGCCTGTCTAAAAACAAAGTCTTGAGTTGCTTTTTGAAAGTCTCAACAGAATCCAGGGAACGCAAGGACGGAGGAAGATCATTCCAGAGACGGGGCGCCAGCGCTTTAAAGGATCTATCTCCCCAGGTTGTGTAGCAGGTCCGAGGAACCATCAGCAGGTTCTGACCTGAAGACCTCAGACTACGAGCTGAGGTGTAGGGCTGGATCAGGCCAGAGATGTATTCTGGACCCTGTCCATGAAGCAGCAATATAAAACATCTTCATAATGACCATTTACACACAAAAAAACACTACTTTTGCAGTGAGTAATGAAAGAATGTTTTTGGATGAGGACCTAACCTATCTAAATCTCTCGCCTTTAGTTGTTAATTTTTTAAGGTCATTTTCAACAATAATAAAATATCTGTAATAAAATAGATGCTTGTGTTTATTATAATTATTGGGTGAAATGTTACCTGGTCTACCTTTCATAAAACAAACCTCCATTTGATAAGCATGAGGGAAGAACATTACAAGTTAATTCAGGAAGAAGGAGACAAGGTCCGTAAGACCAGCCTGGCAACCAATAACCTACCATCCACCTTACAACGTGCCTCCGACTGGGAGTTGAGGGTGGATTTGAAAAGGAAACTTGTTTTCCCTCAACAGGTGGCAGTAACCCAACTTCGACCAGACATGGTCCTGCTTTCTAGGAGCACGAAAACCATCATAGTGGCAGAGATCACAGTGCCCTGGAAAGAAAGGCTGGGCGCATCTCACCAACTGAAGAAAGCCAAATATCAAGACCTGATCGACGAAGCTGTGCAGAAAGGCTGGCATGCAACAATCTTCCTCATTGAAGTTGGCTGCCGTGGGTTTCCAGCGAAATCGGTTCGCTTCTTCCTCCAGAACATGGGGCTGGAGCCTAAACAGCTGAAGAAAGCCACAAAGGATATAGCCGCAGTAGCCAAGTCTAGCTCAAGATGGCTGTGGCTAAAGAGAGCCCAAAGTTGGAACGCTTCTGCAGGTGAAGCCTAGTCAGTCTTCACTGCCCCACTCAGGCGAGGGGTACAGGTTAAGGGGCGAAACACCTGTGACCCTGAGATGCCTGCTGACGATGCAGAAGGGTTTCCAGCAATGCAGTTGCTCCAACGAAGGCACCCAGCATTACTGTTCTCAGTGTAGTCCCTGCAGTCGCAACTTGTGGCAAAGCATCGCTGATGTTTACTTAACCCAGCTCAATACATTTCCTTTAACCTACAGATACACAGTAACCTTTTAACAGCTGCATCTATGTCCTGGCCTCACCTCTGGGAGTATAACAGATGTACGCTCGGTCGTGCCATCGTCGCCCCGTGCTCCATTTTCCATCAACCGACCGGACCTCTCCATAGTCACTGCGCGGCTCCCCTTCAACCCAGTTTGTGTAGTCCAAAACGGTCTTATCCAACCACTGCCAGTCTCCTGTGGCAATAAAAACAAAACAAAATACACTTTTAATGTTATACTGCAAGCAAATTCAATACACATATGATAACGTGATATCGTACCTTTGTGAGTTCTGACCAGGCCGACCCAGAAGGAGGTATGCGTGGTTTGAAACATTTCCACGTTTGTCTTTATAAAGTCTTGCTGATCAGGGTTTCCAATAGTGGCCAGGGCTCCCCCTTCAGCATAGATATATTGTTAGAATCCGATGACAACATACTTTTTGGACAATGAGATAAGTCACCCCATTGTTTACATAAACATCCCACGAACACATGGCATCACAGTGTAACATATCTGAAGTCAGCTCTTTGGATTGACAATATTCAAAGTCTGCCATAGCACAGTGCTCCACAAAATATGATGTCTTGAAGTTAAAGTTACACAAATTAAAAAATATATTTCACCAGAATTTGAGTCAAAAATTTCCCAGTGGCACTTCAAATAAAATAAAAGATCATATAGTTCCAAGAACATGCTATGAGATGTTTTTTCTTAATTTAATTACTCAAATCAAGGGTACATTATATTTATTAAAATAAAGATAGCACTTATAGCTTATGAGGAAATCATTTTGACCTTGTATAATAACAAATATCTGTATTTCCTCATACAGTTTTTTTGGTTCAAGCACTGATCCTAAGCCTGATCAACATGGCCATGACCCACTGAAAATGCCCAGATTTAGGTCCTGTTGAGAACCACTGCTATATTATGTGATTGTTTTTATTCTAACAGATTTCGATTTATATTAACTATAATAACAAATGTTGTCTAGCACTTTATTTGTTGTGATAGGTAAAGTCATGCTTAAAACACAGTATAATGTATCATTAATGCTTGAATGAAATGTCAGACTTTTTCGGTGCAGGTCTGAAGGTGGTCCTCTCTGTTCTCACCGTGTCTGGCGCAGCTGCTGGCAGCGTCGGCCCACTCCACCTCCTCAGCCACAAACAGGTAACAGTGGCCCCTGAAGGGGATCCAGGAGTAACTCTGACGGAACTCCACCTCAATCTCCTCAGGACACACCCCCGGGAACAACGAGGACTCGGTTGGCGCCATGTCTATTATTTACAGAATGGATCGACATTGTTGTATTTCAGTCTGTTTTTTGACTGATACAGAAGTGTCCTCATCCTTAAGGTGCCCACACACTAGAGGATTTTAAATCTTTTGAGACTAAAGATCTGTGCACAGACCACACACACTTAAGGACAGACATGAGGACACACATACACACACATGTGGAGCCCCACCACAGATCATGCTATGAGAGAAAGTTTTTATTGAGCCACGCCTCCTCAGACTAAAAATCTGGCTAAAAATCCTCGAGTGTGTGTCCAGCTTTAGTCTTAGTTACAAAGCCTGACCAAAAAATTTCCGCCACCTGGATTTGACTAAGCAAATCCATCTGGGTTTGCTGCAGTTGATCAGTTCTAGGTTCATCAACACTTTGTGCCCAAAGAATGAGATCAGCTGACGACCTGAACATCCTGAATGACCAGGTTATTCCATCAATGGATTTCTTCTTCTTTGAAGATGCACAAGCAGGCTTGGGGAAGGCTTTGCACAGTGGTCACACTCTCCCATCTCCAGTACTATATTTGGTGTCATTGCAGAAGCTTATTGAAACAATGCAACATTGAATACTGCTATAATGAAAGCTAAAGCTCCAACGTGTGTGTGACATTTATTTTTGAGCCAACGTTTTATTTTTGGTCAGGCAGTGTAAATCTTTTTAAGGTCTTTGTATACAACTGGAAAATAGTGTGGATAAATATGCTGTACCTGTGGTCTGTAGACACACGCTGTTTAAAGGGGTATTGCATAAGGCTGTCTTCCACTTCCCATCCACATCCATGTACACACAGGGCTTGTCCTGTTGAGGCTCACCCATTCCCCAATTGGCAAAGTTCATGAACCAGCCGTCAATGTATCGGTAATACCCGTTTGTCTAAAAGAAAGAGCAACATGTAAATATCAATGAGATATTCTTGACTATGGTGACTGATTGAATCAACTTGGAATCTATTTTGTTCTATACACCCATGACACCACTCCTATAATATAAAATACTTAAAATGCAAAACACATTCAAACATACTATATCTATATTGTAACTATATTACATCAATAAAACACTATAATGATTAATCATCTACTTGTTACAATATTAACCTTGATAGCTGTAAGAATAAGACAAACACATCAATTGAGCTCCATTTTTTGTGAATTTGTTTTAATCACACCCAAAAGGAAAATCCAAAAGTCAGTCAGTAAATCTTCCATTCAATTAGAAAGTGGCTTGTAGTATTTTTTTTTGTTTGGTATATTTGGTATAGTTAAAACATAGTCATTGCTGTGTCAATAAATTCTCAAAATTTGAATTTATTGAAAACTTGGAAATGGAAACTGAATTTTACCTGATTTTTGTTGAGTCCAATCCACAGCGGGGTTTTGAGCGTCATGGCCATCAGCTCCACGAAGGCCTGCGTCCACTCGTTTCGCAGACTGACCAGATTCACCTTCTCCTTCAGACAGTTGGCTTTAGCAGCGTCCCAGGTGAGATTCTTTGTCACTACTTTGATGCTGTCGTTCCCCAATCTCACGTATGTGTCTGGGACGTAAGGGGTGGACTGCGCCTTAGCGGTTCCATCTATTGAAATAGAATAATTGATGATTATAGAACTTACGCTGCAAAAAGTAATCTAGTAACAAGCAACATTTTCAAGCAAATTTTCCTTTATTTGAGACTAATTTCAAGAAATCCGCCAATGGGGTAAGTATTTTTTACACAGTAAATTATAATAATGTGTATGTATTTTTCTTAATTTAAGTGTAAAAAACATATAACTCTGGCAGATTTCCTGAAATGAGTCTACTTTTAAAAGAAAATGTTATTTGTTTCTAGAATATTTTTTGCAGTGTAAGAGGCGGGGCAAGTATTCGAAAATAACCCAAATTGCAATCTCAATTTTGGTAAATCTCAATAATCTTCAGAGGGCTTTGTAATTGTCAGGTTTAGCAGCCAATTTTGTGGCAGTAAGAGCATGTTCTTTGGAGTTTGGAGGAGCATAATGATGCAAGTACCTGTACTGTTTTTTTTGTTTTTTTTTGGCTCAGATTGAGAATAAACTACTACATGTTGTAATTTTGTTGATCCAAATTGGGTTAGTAAACACAGACTAGGTTGAGATGTTTACTCTTACAAAAGCCTTTCAAGTCACTGTAGATTAAAGTAGTTTTCATGTGCTTCACTTAGGGCTTGGCCATATGGCAAAAAAAAAAAAAAAATCACAATATTTTTTGTCATATTGATCAATTTTCAATATGATTTGATTTTGTTTATATATAAAACCACATAAACTAGTTTTCACGATTATGATTCATGACAATAGACAAGATATACCTTTAAAATAAACCTTAGAAATGAATGTGTTTCATTGCACTCCTCCAAACTCCATGCATGATGTTACAGCCATAAGATTTGCTAAATCTGATGATTAGAAAGCCAAGTAACGATTATTGAGGTTGACCCAGCCCTTGCATCGCTTAAACCTTTCCAATCATCTTTTTCTCAGACAATCAGAAAGAAGTTTACTGATGTTTTCTAGTGACAACAAGAATATTACATACTGTATTTTAATATCCATATTGTGTGCATCTCTCGACTCACCAAGATCTCTCGAACACACATATCCGTTGGTGTCATTGCAGGACCTCATCGTCCATTTCCCGAACCCAGTGGGGCGACTGTTTAGTACGACACAGTCCTCCTGATAATCAACATAAAGAGAAATAAATATTACAGTCTAGTAGCAATAAAGTGAATAATGATAAATCAATTAAAATGGCACCTCATTCCATCTTTGATGGAAGCTTCCTGGTCTGCGCTTTTGTTTCTGAAAAGACATGTTCATAAATTAGTATGATTTATTCACACGCTTGTGTAAGCTCTTAGTCGCAGAGGAGTTTTCCATCACAGACAAAAGTTTTTAAGCCGTCACCTGTCCTGGGTAGTCATCTGTACAAAAACTACCCAGTACAGATGATGACTTAAGACCTTTTGTTGATGAGTATTCTGCATGTGTATTGCACAGTTAATCGTCAAACGTACTGAATAGTCCCAGTTGGTGTATTTCCGTGGTTTTCCGTCGGTCCAAAAGTATTCGTCTTGTTGTATACTGTGCAGGCCGACCCAAAGGTCTGCGGGCGTGGTTTCTGCCATTCTGGTGGTCAGGAAGGCTGTAAAAACAAATAGATTAAGACCTAAAGGTGCCTGGCTGCCCTGCCTCACAATGAGAAGGCCCCTTTCCTAACACATTTCAAACATGCCAATTCTTCACAGGGATAAGGTTATAAGCATGTTTCACAACCTGCAGGGTCACTGTCACAAAAATGCCACAAACTAACCTGAAAGCTCATGGAATTGATGAAAGTTTACAATATACTAAAGGAGGACAAAACAAATTTTTATTTCACTAGTTTCACTAGCTAAAAAATCAAGTGTAGGGCCTTTAATCTTACCAAAATAAAGATCAACCAGTGTTTAGATACTGACCCATATGCACCACGGCATGACTATTCAACCACTTCATGTTATTTTGCTGACATACATTTTGTTGAAATAAAAGAAAATTTGCTTGAACTATTCTGTGCCATCATAGATATATCTTTTTAACAGACATTCACATGTTCATTTATTTGCAAACTTTGACAAACCTTGGATAAATCTGGTTGGAATAGAAGCCAGATTTCCTGCCATCGTGATACACTGTTTCCTTGCATCTTCCCAAGTTGATTTTACGTTATTGATAATTTTGTAACACTGCACAGAGAGAAGGTCACAGTCACAATTGATGTGATGTTTATATTATCTACATTTATTTGGACAGTGAATGCTGACCTTTGAGTTGAACTGCATCCAGTCGACTGGACAGCCCCCAGCGGGAGTCACTGTTGGAGCCACAGTGGTGTTGACAGGGGCAGATGAGCTGCGTTTGCAAATGGATTTTACCTCTTGTCCACAGTTGCAGGTTCCCCAAAAACCTGCAAATATGATAGTTAATTTAATAATGAAATATCTATATTTATATCTATAATTATAATTACAGCACATTCAGTATTTTTAAAGGAGATCAACAGCCCACCATCCTCAAAACTTGATCTGGTTCCGAAGTATATTTTAGAATTAATCTTTCCCATAGACTTTTCTTTTTCTTTTTTCTTGCCTCGGCCTACTCTGGAGCAGCATGTTACACGTCAGTGGGATCTACGACCCACTGACCCGTTGGTTACCCTTCATGAACGGGTGGGTGAAGGGGAATGATTCCTTGTGTATATGAGGGTCTAGTTCTGGGGTCAGGGGTTGGGAAGGTTAAGGGGAGTGATTATTCGTGTATGTGGGTGAAAACTCATGGGGTTGGTGGGTTGAGTGGGTGAAGAGGTATGATTGCTTGTGTTTATGAGGGTATACTTGTGGGGTCGTGGGTTGGGAGGGTGAAAGGGAATGATTCTTCATGTTTATGAGGGTATACTTGTGGGTTTGTGGGTTGGGAGGGTAAAGGGGAATGATTCTTTGCGCTTATGAGGGTGTACTTGTGGGAGTTGGGGGTTGGGAAGGTAAAGGGCAATGATTCTTTGTGTTTATGAGGGTATACTTGTGGGGCTCTGGGTTAGGGAGGGTGAAAAGGAATGATTCTTTATGTTTATAAGGATATACTTGTGGGGGTCAGGGGTTGGGGAGGGTGAAGGGGAATGATTCTTCGTGTATATGGATGAAAAATCATGGGGTTGAAGAGGTATGATTGTTTGTGTATAGTGTGAATACTTGTGGGGGTCGAGGGGTTGGGTGGGTGAAGGGGGTTGATTCTAAGTTGTAAGGTGCTTTATGTGTTACATTCTTGTATGAAAAGTAAAAAAAAAATGTGATTGAATAGATGGCATGGTACTAATTTGCTTGTTTTGTAATCTATGGGGAAAAGATTGCTTCCAAAACCAGAATGAGTTTTGAGGTGGGCGGGGCCTCCATTTTTCTCACCCATGTAATAGGTCATGATGACACAGTTTTCATCAATGGTATTTTCTTTGGGCTGATTTTGATCCCAACTCAAGAACTCCACTGGGGTGTTAGTCTTCCACCTTCAGTCAGACAAACACAGGAGTTTTACAAATAGAAAAATTGACTGGTGAAAATGTTTGCAGTCAGTATTTAATGTGATCTTACATACCAAAATGAGCCATCATAATCTACCGACAACCCAATATAATATCGTCCATAGCTTCTAGAAATCTATTGAACAAAAGCAAAAAATGTAAATTAGTTTTCACCTTGGTTGAGCACATTTCCAATGGTTTTACATCAGAGTGCTACTGTACCACCTCTTGGCCTTTTAAGTGGCTTACCTGTTTCCATATGAAACTATTCTCTGCTCGGCTGGTGATCGTGACCAGCTCTCCATGTCTCTGCCGACAGAACTCACTAGCCGCCTCCATCGACATTGATGCTTTGTTAACGTAATACTGGTTCCCTTTCCATTGTAGCCAACCATCCGCTGTAGTGTTGAAATCTGAAACAATGTATTTAAATAAAATGGATATGTAAATGGCTTATGTTTGTAACTTTGGAACAATTGTAATATGGTTTTGAAAGCTTTTGAAGTGATCTGGTAGATATTGATGGAAATATAATGCTTTCATGGGTCTACAGAGTTTGGAAGCCTGGGTCCTTTTTTATTCTTTAGATTTTTTTACTGCATAATTAGCCCTATAGCAGCATCAAAGTGATGTTTGGCATGTCAGTCTCTCTCACCTGTCACAGTGACATTTGGGGGTGGTCTTGGAGTAACCCCTGAAAAAAACAGCCAGTTCTAGTCAGAAAACACCAATTAGTTAAACTTAAGTAGTTCTTGTTATACCCGCGCGGATCTGACAGAGCCAGTCGTTGTAGCTCTCACAGTTGGCATCATTCCAGGATCCGGGCTCATCCCAGTTGTAAATCCTGAATTCAACACACGATTCGGCGTTATTGAAGTTGTTCGGTTCCCCCTCCTGCCAGTGCTGGAAGTTCACCTTCAAATACAGCAGAGAAAAGGAGACAGAATATTAAATTGGAACGTTAATGATAAACGTTTTGCCATAAAAGAATCAGTGACAAACGAACCGGGGTCCCGTCGCTCCAGGCGTAACCAGTGTTTGCATCTGGGACATGGAGACCAATCCAAGCTCTTCCATGGCTTTAAAAACACAACACATTCATAAATTTAAATGACGGTGTAATGTACCATATGCACATTGTAAAAACTTTTTTTTTCAAGATTTGCGCAAATTACAGCAGGCAATTATAGATAGAAAAACATGACCCTATGATTAAATACCTTTTTTGTGCAGGACAAGTACTAGGGATGGGCGATACCAGGCATTTTGAATTAGATCCAATACCAATAAATACTTTGGCTAGAATTTAAATTTCGGCCAGACCGAAAGGACAAGATCGCGAATACAAGCGGCCGAAATGCACTTCCTGGGCGATCCCAAGGTATTCCCAAGCCAGCTGAAAGACGTAGTCTTTCCAGTGTGTCCTAGGTCTTCCCAGGGGCCTCCTCCCAGGGGGACATGCCTGGAACACCTCTCGAAGAAGGCGACCAGGAGGCATCCGAAACAAATGCCCGAGCCACCTCAGCTGGCTCCTTTCGACGGCTCTGTTCCGAGCTCCTCCCGGGTGACTGAGCTCCTCACCCTATCTCTAAAGGTGCGTCCAGACACCCTGCGGAGGAAACTCATTTCAGCCGCTTGTATCCACAATCTTGTCCTTTCGGTCATGACCCAAATCTCATGACCATAGGTGAGAGTAGGAACGTAGATTGACTGGTAAATCGAGAGCTTTGTCTTTCGACACAGCTCCTCCTCCACACCTCAAGTGGAGGTGTTCAAGTATTTTTAGGTGATGTTAACGAGTGTGAGATAATAATTTCTATGTACACGAAAACCAATCTAACATTTAAAAATGAGGAGAAAAACAAAAAAATCTATTTGTCAATGAATTAAATTTGATGTAAAACCTAATAATTTAAAATCATTTAAAGTATTCATATTTATATTTTTACCTCAATAAACTACAGTTGCATGTTTTTTTATTTAACATTTAACAAGTCTTTTAATGAGAAAACGTACCGTGCCACTCTGAGCTGATCACTGTTGTGGATACTGAGTAGGTCTCCTCCGATGGCTCTGCAGAAATCTCTCGCCTCAAACCACGTCTTCTTTTCGGCTCTGGGCACAGTGAAAAACTACAACAGACGGCATTTTCATGATTACTAATTATTGTTTATGCATTGTGTTTTTTGGGGGGTTTCATGGATACTACACGTTAAAGGTTGATCGTATATCACTCTAGTACTGTAAATTCACCAGAACGTGCTGCCAGCTTTGACTCCACTCTCCTGCTTAAATTATCTACTAAATATTTATTTGTTTTGATGTTTGCAAGTTTCATTGCTAGGCTAATAAGGCAGGTAAAATGAATTAAGTGGAGATTTTTGGTGCAGTGTAGTGAGATCATGGACCAAGTGATTAGTATTCATGATCTGCTTCAAAATGTGTGGATTTTCCTGATCAGTACACTGCAAAAAGTTAAAATGACTGAAATTAAGATTTATTTATTTTTTAATCTGCCAATTGCATATATGAGATTTATCATCTAATTGTATGAGCAATATACAGTATGTTATTTTCTTATTTTAAGTAGTTAAAATACTTGATCCTTTGGCAGAATATTTTACTTACCAACTCGAATCAATGCCAAATGTATCAAGAAAATGTGTGTATGTTGCGGTGTATGTTCTATTCATGAAAATGCAACACATGATCACATTCCTAAGTCTGTTGATCCTATACCTTGGAGCAGTAGTTTCTGTTGGGGATTTTTATCCAACCATCGGGGCATTTGGGTGGAGTCACAGTGGCTGGGGCCGGGGTCTCTGGAGAGCCCTGTGCCAGGTGTTTGCAGATGTACTTTGTTCTGTTCGAGCAGGGCAGTAAGTCCCAGAGTCCAGCCAAAATCCCAGTTGTCATTGCCACACAACCCTGCTGGTATCCTACGACAGAAACAAAACAATGAGGTGTTTACTTCATTACACTCGGTCAATCACAGGCTAGCATCCGTAGATTACAAACTATTACTCACAAAATACTGTAAAGCCTAATGGTGCATACATTTACTTGATTAAATGTGACTGATAAACCAACTCCAACGTTCGCCTGTCTTAAAATGATCTAAAAATGACGTCTAGTGTAGCATTTTTTCAAAACGACTTTTTTTTAAGGTGGCAATTTCAAGGATCAAAACTATCAATTAAAACAAAGTGTGTTTAAATGTTTCTCTACTCATTTATAGTATCTCGCCTCAGAACAATGTATTTTTTGTGATTCCAAAACGAAATCTGGCCTGTACCTGGCATGTAAGTGTTCCAGTGGGTAAATCTAACTCGGTCTGTGTTGGTCCAAACAAATTCATCGATGTTCTTCATATTGGAGAGGCCGATCCAGAAATGCCGCTCTGGACGAATCCCCACCAAACTCACAAGGTACGCATTGTCTACTCTGGAAAAGCAGACAAACAAAATGCATTTCATGATTTTATACACTTTTCTCCCCTGTGAACAAGTCTTTGTAATTAATATATCCACAAAATAAAACCATAAATTTAAGCCTGGCTCTAGCCATTATTTAGATTCTGTCGCTGAAAATATAGTCTATTTTTCTTAAGTGTAATGTTCAGAGGTGCAAAAACAGTATGCACTCAGAGACATAAGTTGTTTGCTTAAAAGAAAATATCCTTACCCATTTGATACGTCAGCCAGGTAGGAGTTTGTTTGTCTGTTCTTGCAGTCTTGATTGGCTTCATCAAACGTTTTGGTTTCTGTTCCCACAAAGTAGCAGTACGAGCCATGTTTCTTCCAACCCTGTACAGTTGTAGATATAAAAATTTAAATCCATTACCAATTTACACATCACAAATTTGAAAAAGACTTTTAATGTTACGCACAGATATGCAGCCCACATCCAGATTGTCCTCTTCTCCTATTTGCTCGGTGGAGCTCTGCTTCATACAAATGAATCCGTGCTTCTCGTCACAGGTGCGATCTGCCCAGTTTCCTCTCTGAGTGATGAGAGACAATTTCATGTTTTTCAATTCTGCACTTAGTCCGTAAAATAACCACCAAACCACAGAGCACATAAGAAAAGGCGGTTGAAGTGACTTGCTCAAGGACTTCACGTAATTGTAAATAAGTTTGCAATGCTGGTATCACTTTGGGTTATAGGTCGAGTTTCTATTTATCAACTACCATTTGCTCTTCTAACTAGTACCTATCAACATTCTTTATTTGAGCGGTTGGATTTTCAAGCAGTACCATATAACAATGTTTAGAAATTAATTAAAAATAACCACAACAAAGCCCAAAAAAGGAGTAGGCTGAAAACTACACTACCCCCATATTTTCATTGGGCAATTATAAAAAGAAAAAAAAATCTTGATTATTTTCCCCATATTGAACGAATTCGATTTGATTTTTGTCTAAATAAGAAAAATAACAATAAAAACAAATAAATATGGCTTAAACGACAGTACCAGTGATTATACAGATTGCGGGGCTGGGCCTTATCCATGTTGTAATGCTACATTACCTCTAATAAACTGTGTGCTAACTGCTAGCTTTCTACTACAGAAGCAGAAATGGTCACCCCTCCACCCAGACAGTAACAACACAATGACGCCACACCTCTCACATAGCCAGGGACAAAACAAAAACATGTGCAGAGATGAAAATGTTTGAAGAAACAACGCATGATTGCAACAACAGCCATCGTTAGCTAGCGCGCTAGCACAGATCAAGTTTACTAACAACAATTGTTAGAAAAGCATCTCTGGCCTACCTTTTCCATTGGAATAGAAATCCTAAAGAAATGCTCATGTTCCTTAGTGCTCCAATATTTGGGGGAAATTTGGGGATCATTTTTTCATCAACTTACGAAGTTGTATTGATTTTGCGAACGCTATGGAACCAACCATGTAGGTTAACTTGAAACAACAGAGCATTTACCGCCACCTACTGGACTAGACTTGTAATTGCTAGTGAGCATTATGCTTTTTTCTTCTGCGGATGGATTGGCCAGTTGGCTTGACGATTAAAGCTCACCATTCGATTAACGTACTTGACCTTTTTTAATATTGAGATGCAATTAAAATTCGATGAATTGCCCAGCCCTACCTACTACTATTATGTTCTCTTATTTACATAGACTTAGTGACATGTTTAGGATCAGTACCTCTCCCGTCATGAGCACACAGTCTTCTGAGTCTAAAGACACAGAGGGCTCTCCATATTGCCAGCTGCTGAACTGCATGGGAGCCTGATCGACCCATTCAAACAGCCCCTCTGTCCTCTTGTCGTTCAGGCCGATCCACAGCTCATCAGTAGAGGCTGCACAAGGACAAGAAAACATCCAATTTAAACTCATAGTTCTTCATTTATTCTTTACTGGGATCCACATTTTCATCAAAATATTGAATAATTTCACTAAAAAGTATTTTTTCTCATAATTTACTGAGCATGGGAGGTAAACTGATTTGTTTACAATTAGAGCCTGTGAATGGTAATTTTCCATCTTTAGGTAGAGGAAGATAGATATATCATAATAATAGAATAACTTGGTTTTACAAGCATCTTGGCAGCAACCTTTCATTACTTTCCCATCAAGGTTGTCAAAGCCAGGAAATGTCTCCTCTGAGAGACCATTTAGCACCAATAGTTTTATGGTCAACTCTCTCCAGATGAAACGGACATCTTTTACCATGCATTTGATTAAGTCATTAATAATTGGCCAACTATTGGCTCAAACTGCACTACGACACCACACTACTTTGTTGGTAAAGAAATAGTTGGCGACATCTGCTGGCATATTGGTGATATCTATATTGAACCTTGGAAAATACCTCCTCAGGATGATCCTAGTCCCAGCTTTAAACATTTTAGTTTTTTTTTTTCAACAAGACAATCAAGTTATGACCACTACAACCCACAACCATTGATACTGCTTGACGTCTTCACATTATTTGTACAAAAAGTCAATCTTGTGGGCTGATAATCAACCTGAGATAAATGACAAAAACTGGTCCTAAAAGACAATATCTTAGGCCTGTACAATGGGCAATATTCAGAAAACCAATCTATGTTAAAGTCACCTAAAATAAATACATCTTTGCCTTCTCTGTACTTTTTAAGGTGCCCACACACTAGAGGTTTTTTAATCTTTTGAGACTATAGATCTGTGCAAAGACAACACACACTTAAGGACAGACATGAGGACACACATACACACACATGAGGAGTCCCACCACAGATCATGCCATGAGAGAAAGTTTTTATTGAGCCACGCCTCCTAAGACTAAAAATCTGGCTAAAAATCCTCTAGTGTGTGTCCAGCTTTAGATTATACTGTTTGATGATTTGAAATGAGAACCAGTGTTGCTGAGTAATGGATTACTAAGTAATCCACTACTATAATTAGATTACTTTTTCAGTAACGGAGTAATGTAACGGGATACAGTTGCAAAACTAGTAATTAGATTACAATTAAAAAACATTAACTTTCAGATTAAGGCCTGTGCAAAAGCTGAACGCAGCTGCTCTTTATGAAATATACAGTTTTTGATTTAATTTTGTGTTGTACAGTAACAATATTAATCAAGTTACAGCCAAAGCAAGATTTACACTTTAATAAAGTTTATTCCCAAGCTGTGGGCAGCTGTTGCTCGATCCTTTTTTTAAAAAACCAAAGTAACTAGTAATTGGTAATCAGATTACTTAAAAAATAAAGTAATCAAAGAAGTAACAAGATTACTTTTAGAAAGAGTAATCAGTAGTTGGATTACTTTTATGGAGTAATCCCAGCAACACTGATGAGAACACATAACTATATATTATTGATGGCTACCATGAATAAGAGAAACATCGTCACATTATACTCTGAAGATCAATAAGTAGATCATTTCTCTGACCGTATCCGAGTTGAGAGATGACGAAGCTCTGGTCCTCCACATGTCGAATGCTCAGCAGATCTCCCGCTTCTTTACGACACTCTTTCACAGCGTCTGACCAGGTTTGTGGCTCTCGTCGAAGTTGGAAGCAGTGGCCGCTGTAGGGAATCCAGTGACTGGGACAAAAGCCCTGCTCGACTGTGGAGTAAAACAGTGTGATTAAACGTGTTCTTCTACTGCAACTACAACTACTAATTTGGTTAAAAGCAAAAGTACTTTGAATATCAATGCTTGTATTTTCAAAGTGACCTCTCGTTGACGAACAGCCAAAGAATGTAGTTTCTTCTGTTTGACCTGGTTTAGACTTGGATTACTAGTTTAGACCGTGTTTAGACTTTTTTAGTCCTGATTTAGACCTGGATTACTAGCTTAGACCGTGTTTAGACCTGTTTAGTCCTGGTTTAGACCTGGATTACAAGTTTAGACCGTGTTTAGAGCTGTTTAGTCCTGATTTATTCCTGGTTAAGAGGTTTGCTGGTTTAGACTTGGCTCGATGCAAAGAATTTACCAAATCCCGAACATTATACTCTTTCAAAATACGTTTACTTATAAAGTATATCTTACAGTGGATACCTTTATTTAAGTAGAATTTTACTCTGATATATTTACTTTTACTTTAGTAAATTCTTGGTCCTGTATCTGCACTTTTACTTCAGTAAGAAAACTGAGTACTTCTTCCACCACTGCCCAATTGTAACTAGTAATGACATTTCTACTACTGCTGCAACTGATGCATGGGATCCTCGTTTTAATTAATTTGGTCATTCTTTTAAGTTATGCTTTAGCAAAAACTATTACATGTTTTTTTTTGTTCCTATTGTAGGCTCGGCACAGTGCTATTATAGACCTGTTTCAGATCTGGTGGTACTCAAGAAGCCATGTTTCTTTGTTTGCTTGAGAACCCCTCGTCTAAACCAAAACTCACTTAGGTCCAAACAAGACAGATCTGGACTAGGACTTTTCCTTTTTTATACAACAATCACCCTGTTTGAGATTCACTGTGTTCATTTTTATGTTCCTACTTGTAAATGTGGGAGGTGGCGCCCCGCTCTTGTAGCAGACATAGCCCATCTGTTTGCCACAAGTGGAGCTCTCCCAGGTCTGTTGCCCTGAAGACTCGATGACCGCACAGTTGTGTCCAGGGTTTGGCTGTGGTTGTCCTGCAAAACAAAAAAAAAACAAAAAACATAAAGCATTAGATTTGCGTTTTTGTTGAATGAAAATCAAACACAGCACAAGTAGGTTATTGAATTATGCCCAGTGTTCCTCACACATGAAATGAAGATAAAAACTATCCCTGCTGGCCTTAAGTATTACAATTTATTGGTAATACTGGACAGGTTATTAATACAATATTGTAGGCATAGCATTGAATTTGTGGACATTTATAGCAATATTTGTGCAAAATTATAAAGCACCGTCAATAAATAAATAAAATACACATACAGCTCTTTTTCTTTATTTCTAGTATCCACGTTTAAGGTTTTAAATATTTTTTTTAAAACTTTGTACTACTTGTATGTTAAAAAATATAAATGATATAAAAAAGAAACAGTCGCGTTTCTAAGACGTGCCTGAAGAGGGCGCTAGTGCTAACTTTCAACTTCACAGAGTAGATAATAGCGGAACTACAAAAATATTGCATGTTTGACCAAATATTATTATAATACATCCATGGACCAAACTCTGAGTCAAAATGTCTCATGTTGTTCAGTATTTGGTAAGCAGATAATCATCGTTGTGATATAAATGTTTGAGTGTTGTGTTAACTTTTTCCTAAAGTTAGCTAACCGAGTTATATATATTTTTTCAATCACTTCTTCATCATTATTTATTTGTTTTTGCTGTGATTTTTAATGAATTCATGACTTACCTGGGGTCCATCGTATGTATCTGAAGGGCTGTCCGTCGGTCCACTGCCAGCCGTGTTCTGGATCCAAAACAAGACCGATCCAGACTTTGGACCTAGTGCTTCCCAGAAGGGCTGTGTGGATGGACATGGGTGGGAATGTGGAAAAGGTGAGACACAAATAACCACATTCTCAAACATTTGCCCCATTTTATCTTTAAATTGAACATTGATTTCAAATTGTATCTAGATATCAGACCAATCTGTAAACTGACATTTGCAGGAAAGAGAAGAACGAGGTGAAGGCTTTTTATCTTCCCTTGTATCTAATTACAGTATTTTCCGGACTATAAGTCGCATTTTTGGGGGGACAGAACAGACATTTCATCTTGAAAGGCAAGTTATAATAAGAATAGAATAGAGAACAACAAACTGAATAGGTGTCTGGTATGTTAACGTAACATATTAATCAATATACAAGTCGCACCTAAGTATATGTCGCAGGACCAGCCAAACTATGAGAAAAAGTGCGACTTATAGTCCGGAAAATACGGTAGTTAGTAAGTGTTGTATTCAGTTCAGTAATTGTCTTACAAGTACAGTAGATACTATATTATATGATACTATACTATATTATGGCAAATACCTTTCCTTTGGCTGTTAACTTTTGTAGACAGCCTCATAACTTGTTCAGAATCAGTCTTGCTTTTCTAAACTTGTGGACCAGGATGACCAGAAATCATGTGGAAGAAGATTGGTAATATACTTTAGTTTCTAATCTTCTTTTGCTGGTTGCTGGCTCCTCTAATATTATCTGTCTTAAAGGCACTATACCTGATTCTTTTCTCATAGTTGAATGAAATCTGTTTTGTCCTCCTTTAGTCTGTTGTAAACTCAGACATTTGTGGAAATAATGCATCTAAATATAAATTCTTTTGTCAATTTCATGAGCTTTCAGGCTACTTTTCTTGCATTTCTGTGACAGTGACCCTAAAAAGTGACCCCGCAGGTTGTGGAATGTGCTTATAAACTCATCCCTGTGAGGAAATAGTTTTGGATCACAACAACTGTCAAGTCAACTCACTTGCTTCCTCTTTCATTATTCATACTAAAAAAGAATCAAGTATAGAGCCTTTAATACCTGAAAACACATACCAAATACTTTTAATTTAGCTTTAAAACAAATGTGAGAATGTGTCTGTGAAGTCCGTCGGTCATCAGAGGAGACTAAAGACATTCCAGGAAGTTCTCTTTAACATTCTGTTGTGATTTGTAAGTGATAAAGCAGTAGTTGTCAGTTTCTGAATTAACATAGCCCATGGTTTCCAGGTGCATTAGGCAGTGACAATAGAAAGGTAGGACAACTCCAGGCTACAGCTGCTCAGTTAATTCAGAAACTGCCAATTAACTCTTATTGTCCAACCGCAGGGGCCTTACCCGAGACAAACGCCACGTCGTTGGGGTCTGTGATGCTGAGCAGAGAGGCGCCCTGTTGTTTGCAGCTGATCTGAGCTTGGGACCACGTCAGCGCCGACTCCCGGTTGACCTGGTAATACGCGCCGGTTGCAGCGTTTCTGGACCAGTGCTCGTTGGCTACAGTAAATATGGACGACAAAATATTATGGAAATGTTTATTTTCCGTTACTGCGACTGGCATTATTGCTGCTACTGATTCTAAAAGGTTAAAAGTTACACAGCTCTGGAGACAAAATGAGGAGAGTAAAGCGAATACAGCTGCTACACTGCAAAGAAATAAATATCTAGATTAGTTTAAATGACTCAAATTCAGAATATACATTTTTTGACTAGTTAACTCTTTCACTGCCATCAACGTTTATAGACATTTTTCGAAGCCATACGTTGGCTGCCATGAACGTCGATCAACGTTCATTAGGTTTTTTGATGGGGCGGGGTGGAGAACGATCTGACGGAGCTTGTGTAAAAAAAAAATCAGGCCTCTAGACAGAAAGGGACTGATTCTGTAGATCACACAAGTCATATAAAATAATTTAAGAGCAGAAAGTAAATGCAAACACAGCGGAGAAGCCTAAGCCTAAAGCCTTTTCTCTCTCTTGTTTCTGCTGTATTATATAATGAAAACACTTCAGTTGTTTGAGATGTCACTAAAGCAAAAAATATTATTATCAAAGACATTTTTCTGCTTGAAATGTTGGTGTTCACAAAACAGCCTTTTTCTCAGTTTTTTGGTCAGAAACCAGCATTTTGGGTGATTTCACCCATTTTCTACTGACGATTACTAAATAATGGAAATAGGTAGAAACAAACTTCTTTTTTTTGAAGAGAGTCTAATGTTTCATTTGGTGGGTTTGGTTCTGACATAGACCTAGAACTCAATTTTCTGTGGGTCTTGGAAAAACGGTCAAAATACTGAAAAACGTCTGGCAGTGGGGAGCTCTCTGATTTGAAAATGGCTGGCAGCGAATGAGTTAAGAGTTAGTCCAAAGGTGCGCAAAGTATTTT
>OMNZ01088601.1:0-15147 GCA_900303255.1 Lesueurigobius sanzi
TGGTGCCATACTCTTTCCATTTCCAGATGATGGATTGAACAGTGCTCCGTGAGATGTTCAAGTCTTGGGAAATCATTGTATAACTTAACACAGCTTTAAACTTCTCCACAACTTTATCCCTGACCTCTCTGGTGTACTCTTTGGCCTTCATGATGTTTTTTAGTGACCAATACCCTCTGACCATAGCTCTGAGGCCCTCACAGAACAGCTGTAATTCTACTGAGAGTAGATCACACACAGGTGGCCTCTATTTAATCATTAGAGCAAGGTGTGAACATTCAGCGGTCATTAGGAATGTTTTAAAGGCAATTTAATACACTCAGAAAAAGCTGTATGAATACTTGTGCACGCCCCACTTTTCACTTTTCTATTTTTAAAATAATAACAAAATCATGTATCATTTTGCTTTCACTTCACAGTTGTCTGTTACTTGTGTGTGAACTTCCACTAAAAAATTCAAAATAAAATATTTATGTTTATGGTTGTAAACCTGACAAAATGTGCAAAAGTTCAAGGTGTATTAGTACTTTTGAGAGGCACTGTAAATACAATTTCAACACTGATTACAGACATGCAATAGCGCCGATTAACTTCACTCAAAGAAAACGAATGGAATAAATTATCGATGATCAATGTGGTGTTTCGAATTCAAACTATGGAGAATTTTGAGTATGTGTGCAGGCGGTTTGATGCATGCGTCGGTTTTTTTTTGTATTTCTTGCCTCCTCTAACCAACCCCACATGTGACACAGCGCGCTCCCAAGGTCTGATCCCCTGGCCTCTGCTGCAGCCCTGCTTCTCATTGACTCTGGTTTCATGCTCTTGGGCAACACACACACGCACGAAAAAAAAAAAAAAACTACAAATGAAAAAAAAAAAAAAAAAACTACAAATGAAAAAAAAAGTAAGAAAAAAGAGGCAGCAAAACACGGCTAAAGAAAATAAAACATAAAACAGAGGTTATAATGCAGAAAGATTCAACCCATGTGGTGCTGGCTCAACTACACATAACAAGCTGCCCTGGATGAAAACAAGAGGCATCCAACAGATTTATTCCTGCCAGCGATGTGTGTCTGTAAATGGTGCTACCTCTGCGAGCGGAGCATTTATAAAGGAATGTTATGCTTGCTCTAAGAGAAAATAATGAGTCCCGATGGTCCATCACAGGTCCTTGTGCTAAAAATACAGTGAACTTTCTTTTTGTTTTCTGACGCTAACACACTTTCAAATGCCATAAAAGTCAGCGAAGGGGCGTAAAGTGGAATTTGCAACATAAATAAAAACATACTTTAGGCCCCCGAGGAATTCGTTGGTGTCTTTGTTTTATACCAGCCGGTAGCCGCTAAAGCAACAGCATAAATCTTGAGATCAGCCCGTATTGATAGGGCCTTGGTTAGCGATTTGGCGACACGTGTGCATATCCATTTCGCTGACAGAGAGTGATTGCGCGTGACTGCTGAGGTAATAGAATTGTCTTTAAAGAACTGGACGTCATTTATTAGAAGACGGTAGGATATTGTGTTGCAATAAATATATCTGCTGCTTTCAGAAGTATCCCTTTCATGATTTGCAAATACTACTCAAATGGAACTTGAATATTGTGAATACAGGAGGTAAGGCTTCTTGTTTTTTTGTACAGCACAATATAAGTTTTCAGACACAGCTCTGGACCATCTCTTGTGCCGTTGAGAAGATGGGCCAGAGAAAAGTAACGAACCAGTCAAATGTTTGGAAACGCTTTTTCTGTATTGGCTTTTCTTTATTGTCAACATTATTTACATTGTATGATTCTCACTGAAGGCATTAAACTATGAATGAACACATGGAATTACTGTATGTAGGAAACAAAAATGGGAAATAACTCATGCTTTATATTTTAAATTCTTCAAAATTGGCACACTTTTGTCTTGGCATGTCCTCAATGAGCTTCATAAGGTACTGACCTGAAATGGTTTTCAACAGTCTGTGAAGTGAAAACCATTTCTGGTGATGACGTCGTGAAGCTCATTGGGAAATT
The DNA here is from genome assembly GCA_900303255.1 of Lesueurigobius sanzi. Taxonomy (NCBI): domain Eukaryota; kingdom Metazoa; phylum Chordata; class Actinopteri; order Gobiiformes; family Gobiidae; genus Lesueurigobius; species Lesueurigobius sanzi. Next base: position 2,018 of record OMNZ01088601.1, read on the forward strand.
GTCAAAAGTACAATGCAGTAATCAAAGAAAAAAAGTGGCTATTTCAACCTGTTTCGCTTAAAACATGCGTTCATTCATAAATGAATACCTTCAGTGACGATCTACAACTACAATAGTCTTGAAATAAAAGAAAAACCAACACATAAAAAAGGCTTGGTTGGAGCCGACACACGTGGAAGAAACCAGAAACTTGTTTTAAAAGATTTCAATATGCATTAGCGCAGTAAAAAAAAGGCTTTTTGGAACATGAATAGAGAACTAATGTTGTGGGAGGAGTGCCTTGGTTCTTTGTTTTTCTTTTGTTTGTTTTTCACATAAAAAAAAGTATTTTCAAACTTTTGACTGGTACTGTACATGCCTGAAAAGTACTAAAGTGCACATACAATTACACTTGTTATATATCAAGCTATAATATTTCTGTGTGGATCCAGATTATTTTAGATTAACAGTGTCTTATGGATCCTCAAACAGTTACGTGCTGATATAAGGAACTATATTTTTTGCAGTAAGTCTGTGAACCAGGGCTTTTCAAAATATTTCTGTATTTTTGTTCATGGCCTTTGTTCGGTGGCATGGGTACTATATTCCACTGAATGGAGATAAAGCATGGTGTATTCTCTCACCTTATTTCTTTACCCTCATAACAGCTGAGATATGGTACGTATAAATATATAAAAGCTCCTAACAACTACCACACACCCTTAAGCAAAGTCTTAAAATGGCTGACTTACATTACAAAAACCTCCCTTATTTAATTTACTTACCCCACTTGATCTGCTCGGCTCTGTTCATTAATGGTGATGTGCAGGGCGTCCCAATTTGCCAGCGCTCTCATCACCCTCGCTCCTTCCTGTCTGTGTTCTAGGCTTCCCTCGTCTCCTCAAAGTTTTCTTACAGGGAGGGAAGCAGCAGAAGTAATAACGTCTTGGGATGCACCCGGGGGAACTTATTATGTCGATAGAACTAAGCACGGTGCTTCCTGCCTTCTGCCTACCTGTTGGACTGTTCTTAGGCAGGTGTCAATACTGGTGAGAAGATGGTGAGGAATCATTATTGTCATATATAACGAGTGAATGTGAACGGGGAGGGGGGGTTTGACAACGGGCCGGTCCATGGATTTTTTTTTTTTTCCAATTTTGTAGTTCATTTTCATATAGATTTACATGGAAGAAATTTAAGCATGATCTGTTTTGCTGTTTTGGCTTTGCAACTCTGCTATAATGAACGTCGAATGTGCATGTTCGGCAAGCACACACCTTAAGAAGTAAGAATCTCCACCTTCCCACTAAGCTCAGTTATCGTATAAGGAATGCAAATCCAAGCAGCCAGCCCTCCTTTCTGCCACATCCGGCACGGGGGAATGTACTATATTACACTGCTAATATCCCAGTCTGCTCCTTAAATCAACATCTTACAGAATGTTAACTCAAGCTTAAAAGGACAATGGTGCCAGTCAACAATGCATAGCTTTAAGAATGTAAGATCTAGATGTGCTACAGTAATTTGACAGAAGTGGCCAAACTATCATGTTATATGATGTTATATGTTGTCGCTTTTGATCAGCTATTTTCCTCAAACTTAAGTTCAAGTTAAGTTAACTCAAGTTAATAATGGCATGTCATTACTAATGTTGGCTTGGTGGTGGTGGGCAGTTAGACATTGTGATAACTACAATAACCGTCAAAATGTTTTGTTTACTTTTTTGTTCATGGCTAATAATGGCAAAAACATAATCACAAGTTCAATGTATTGTATATGGACTACGGACAAATAAATGTCTCATAAAGACTTTCAAAAGTGGAGACTATATTCGAAAACATGTATGATTTTGGTTAGATTAAAGGACTTTTAGCCTCAAGATGGATATGGCATTCCAATCATTTTGGTGGACTTTCTATTTTGAGATTTCCTAAAACTGACTCCCTCACATAGAGTTGTATTCACACCTGGCCTGCAACTGAAATTATAACACCAGCAAGAATGTGAACGAAACTTGCTATTCAAAACATATACAATAACTTTGGTGTTGCCTTGGCTAGTCTAAAATTGAATATAATCTAGTTTCTCTCCTTGGTCAAAGACAGGCTTGTATAGATGAACAAGAACGTCTTTGAAAACAAAGATGGATGTCAGTTTGAGCAGCTGTCAATTACTTGTTCACCTCTTCACACCATGGACAAGTCAAGCTACAACTCTCCTCAAGTTTAAGGCAGTCTCAAAAAGGCGACATCTGTCTTACTTGTCTCCATGAACCTTTGCGCCCACAATATATATATATCTACTTTACTTTACTGGCTTTCTTCTGAGATAAAAAACAATGCCCTCGTGCTGTGATGAGATTAAGCGGTCAGAAGTCACCCCAAAGTGCTCACATGAGCACGCCGCGCATGATGACACAGCACATGACACATCTCAGCGGCCACTTTCCTTCCTAATGAGCCTTTGTCTTTCCAGAACTCGGAGGATGAGAGGTCAGGCCAGGTCACACTGAGACAAGGCCAACTTACTCTTCGGAGGTGTGTAAGGAAGTCTGGAGCCGCTGTCAGTCCAAATCATATCTCCGAGACACAGACAGGAAAGACGGGAGTGTGCGCGAGTAAAAAAAAAAGGGTGTTATGATTGGCTGCCTGCTGCTAACTCTTTTTAGCGCTAACATAACTGACATTAACCTTTTTCTTAACTTATTCAGCCTTGTACATTCTATTATCCCCATCTAATGCTAAAAACACAGGGGGAAACCTAATCGCTCATTAATAGCAGCAATAAATACATGTACTTGTCACACTACAGGGAGCAGCCTCGGAGCAGACAGGTAGCTGAGGTTGCTATTCTCTCCCCCTCTCTCGCGTTCACACACACACACACACACACACACACAGACACACACTCATACCCCCAGTCTCCTAATTAGCCAGGTCACTAGCTCAGTGCTACAGCGACCTGCCTTTTCCTCTTCGGTGCGCTGACACTGAGGCTCCTGGCTCTGCCCCGAAAATACACCAGCGCTGTGTTCCTGTCCTGTCTTGTTTGGCTAGCGGGAGACCCACACAAATCTCTATTCTGGGAGTGTCATTCAGCACAAGGGTAGAGATATGGCAAGAGGAGCTTATATTCGGAGAGGCTGGGCGGTCAGAGCAGTCAGTGTCTTTATTAATTGTGATTTATACCCGGGCGTTTCGTAGCTCGTGTAAGTTACAGAGTCCTTGAACCACATCAGTTAGCGACATGCGTTTGGTGTGTTTTGACTGAAATGACCTGTCCATCCCGCGGCTGACACCGTGCCCTCGAAAGCATTCATCTAAAGCGAGAAGCCCGGCGACTTCACAAAGACGACCTCCAATATCACACGCGCAAAACGGCAGAAGTACGGGCGCAAGAGGGGGATAAACTAGGTCATCAGATGTCCCGATTTTGTGGCAGCGGTGCTCACAAAACCAACTTTTATATCCCACTGTTGATTCTGTCCTTGCTGGAGGATGCCTGGGAGAGGAGACGCGTATTCTCGGAGGATGACCGTTTTAGCTAGACCAAAGCGAAGGGCCTCCAGTGGAACAAGGAGTTTAATGATCAAGAGGGGCGAAATAGAGAGAGGAGAGATTCAGACAAATGGAATGGACGGCAGTGTACTGTCCATTGCATTTGATATTGAAATATTTGCGGGGGTTAAAAGACATAAAAGTTGTGAGCGATGCCATAGCTCTCTGGGAATATAGTGAGGTTTGGTTTCAAGTGAAGTTTCCGTTAAGGTGCCCCCACACAAGAGGTTTTTTAATCTTTTGAGACTAAAGATCTGTGCACAGACCACACACACTTAAGGACAGACATGAGGACACACATACGCACACATGAGGAGTCCCACCACAGATCATGCCATGAGAGAAAGTTTTTATTGAGCCACGCCTCCTAAGACTAAAAATCAGGCTAAAAATCCTTTAATGTGTGTCCAGCTTTACAAAAACAAAACAAAACTTGAAAACCTTTGTCTATGATGGAAAAGTCCTGTACAACTGAGAGCGCACACAAACAGGAAAAGCCATGCAATTGAAACCCATTTGTTAAACAGGAATTAATGTATTTATGTTGCTTTCAACCACAAAATACTTTCTGTTTTGCTATTCTTAATTTACTTTTTTATTTTGTTGTTGCACAGAATACTTTCTGTCTCACAAACTGCCAGTACATCAAATCTATCTACTTCCAAAATTGGACCCAGACTTTTTCTAAAATCTATTTCCGTGTGCATCCGAAAACTGGAAAAAGCTAAGAGCGCGCCACACTTTTTATCCACAAGCCAGCTTGACAAAACATGCACCTGAATCAAATGCCGGGGATTATACTTTTATCTACCTGCGCCACATAAGAATGACAGGGCAAGAGACACACGACACAGATGTGAGTAAGACTGATTGATTTGCTCTTCATCTCCAAATGACTGTTTTCAGCTGACAACACGCACGCGAGAAAACATTTAAACTTGTGCAAAGCACCATCTCTTCCACTGCGCAAACAGCTTCAGGAGCCGGCAGAGACACCAGTAGGAAAGTGCGTGTCGGGAGCGCACACAAGCCAGTCATACCCCCACGTTTGGGCTTTGTAGATCTGATTGAATACAGCATCAAAACAAGACACTTTTTTAAACCAGTGTTTCGGAGACAGTGCGTTCTACATCAGAAGAGGGCGGCGCGGAGAGAAAGCAAAGAAAAACTAAATTGAGTTTGAGTCCAAGGTCAGTGTGTAACTGTCTGAACAAAAGTCGGAGATCTCCCAAAAAATATCTATCAAGCTCGGAAAGAAGGCGCCCTTGTCCCGACCCCTGTGGAGTTGCTGGAAAGATGGCTTCCTGTAAAAAGTTTATCCGAGGGTATGGAAGATTAACGAGGCTGTTTTCATTGGCTGCTCTCGACTCGTCTCTCAGTACTTAGAGGTGATAAGATCAGAATATTTATCGGGCCTCCTCTTCAGGTCATTTGCTATGTTAATTTTATGAGCTTGATGTTGCCATTGTTTCATGGCCATGCGTTTTTCCTCCTGAACCCTGAAGCAGCGGAAGAAAGGGGGATTTGTATACTTAGCATGCAGTGTCTTCAAATGACTCATTTATGCAGAATTATTTATGCCGAGCAGGGGGTGCACTGGAACAACTAAATCTCAAACCCTAAGAAAATTAAAATCTATTATAGTGTAATCAGATGAGCCCCCTGTTTGCTCTGCTCGCTTTATTTGTATGGGATAATGTTGATTATAAAACAAAAGCGATGCCTTTCATGGAGCAAAGCAAGGATAATCTGAGGGACTGTTGAAAAAGTACAGCACAGAAGTTCAACTGACATGTGCAAATAAAATACAATAGTTTTCCCCTAAAGTACACCTCCATATTTAAGCTCAGTGTCAATGTTGTTAAACTTACTTTCTCGGCGTCTCAACCTTAAAGTGCCAGAACCAAATCGTCGTCTTATGCTGTTTCTAAACATTTTAGTTGATAGTTTATTTCGAACATATACCTTTAGACGGCAAGAATCCTAATAATAATATTAGCAAGGAAAAGAAAAGAAAACAATCCATTACACAAAGGACATTAGAATTACATAACATGAGCATTGTTGTTGCAAACCACCAACATGCTCGAAAAGGAGTGGGATTATTAATTCCTAACCCTTTTACTAAGCTAATATTTTCCCAACAAATAGCTTCCTGTATAGTTTAGTAATCGCATAAACTATTGTGTAAACAACTTCTTTTTTTTTTTTTTAATCAAATATCCATACAATACAATATATGTCATTATTATTACTGCCGCAAAAACACAGTAAGTAAACACAAAACAAACAGGAGCCTTAGATAAATGTAAAAGTACACATATAGAACCATACATATAAACATACAGTATACCTACTACAATACTTCAAAGCCCTCTTCAGCACAGTAACCCTGTAAGACTTCCTTTTTGAAAAGTTTTTTTAAGTGATGAATGTCTGTAAATTCCTTAAGGTTTTCTTTAAACAATCCCACAAGCCTTTACTTTTTGACAAGTATCATCTGTTTTCTTTACAACTGGCGACTTAAAGGAATAGGCCACTATTTTCCACACTGAGAAATGTTCTTGCCTGAGCTTAGACAAGTTGATGCGTACCTGTCTGGTCTTTGTGTATGCCCTCAGGCCCGTAAAGAGACTGAAGATGTTGTTAGCATTAGCCTCTGCTAGCGTATTCCTATGGGGAAAAACTGGGGTGAAGTTCGAAGCCACCAAGCTCTTCCACGTTTTCCCTATTTAAATATGTTTCTGTGAGTAGTTACACAATCCAAGTATAGTTACACAAAATTAAACCTGACGATTTTCTAAGCGGATAAAAAGTTGCACTATATTGTAAGGCTTACTAAACCCCAGGAGCACTTAGATGTCTGCGCAGTAACATCTACACTACTAGTGAGAGTGGACGTAATACTGTGCCTTACAATATAATACCCCTTTCTATCTGCTTAGAAAATTGACAGGTTTAATTTTGTGTAACTATACTTGGATCGTGTAACTACTCACAGAAATGTATTTAAATAGGGAAAACGTGGAAGAGCTTGGTGGCTTCTATACGCTAGCAGAGGCTAATGCTAACAACGTCAAAGACCAGACCGGTACGCATCAACTCGTCTAAGCTCAGGCAAGAACATATCTCAGTGTAGAAAAACGGTGGCCTGTTCCTTTTAGGTAACGGTATAATAAAATATAAGTAGAAATAAATATGATTGTGCGAGAGTTATAACCTACTTGAACAATTCTTCTGGTAATTACAAGCAATAAAACGTAATTAAAGCCACACAGTGGAGCACTCCAGGTACAGTATATATTGCTTTGGCACATGCTTTGATCAACAAAACTGCTTATAAACAACCAGGCAAGCAATGCTCCTAATGCTAGTTTAGAAGTAGGTCCCCAAAATAAAGCATTTGGAAGATGACCTATTGTATTTAAATGTACTAACTGTAGTGAAAGCAAAGCAGCAGTATCTCCATGATGACGAGCTGGTGATTTCCCACTCCCAGCAGAGTTACGAGTCCAGTCTGAGGCGCATTTTGGTGTGTTTTTGGGGTTTTTTTAACCAATGAAAACTCCTATAAAAATGTGATGCTAGTATCCCATTTATTAAGGGGAATATTGTGCTGTGGAAATAGAAGTATCAAGGCATTTTTCCTGTCTTGACACAAGTGTATTTTAAGCAAATTTTAACATATTTAGTTCCATTGTTAATACTATAACAAGAACAAACACTGCTCAATATGGAAACATTGCCACAAAGCAGTTACCTATTGATCACATTGGCCTCCTTTAAATCATTCATTAACAATGTAATAATAATACAGTAGTTAGATTCTACTGGGACCTAATTCAAGCTAAAAGTCAAAAGCCAGCACACGCGATGTCTGCGTGCCTGTCCAGACCACTGTCAAGTTCATTAAGTGATTGAGCTGAATAGATCTGAGCCCGCCGACCTTTGGTGGACTTCGATGGCTATTAATCAGACACGGAGGGTCCGGAGGCGAAAGCTGCAGCATCTCAACTATGACCTCACCTCAACTCCCTATGAAATATCCATAACACCGCGACGTCCAGCCACAGATAATAAGTGAATGGGAGACATGTGGGTATCTAACTATTACACTGATGAGAGAATCCCCCCTCTCTGTGACGCGAGCGGGCCCATTCACGCGAAATTACATAAATCTTTCAAATGGTTTTAAATCACTATCGGCCCTTCCTTCCGCCGTTTTTTATCTGCAAGCACTCACCATTAATGCCTATATCAACCGCGGGAGCCAATTGTTAAAGAGGGGTTCTAAAGTGCACGGCCCGATCGATATTGATAATGTTGAAAATGTGGTAGGAAAGAGTGCGAGAGTGCAGCACAAAGAGGGGAAAAAGAGCCGGCGAGGACATAAATCTGGAGACTCTGAATAGAAGGGAGCAGCTGCAGTGGCCTCCGAGTCGTCCCCTTTACCTCTTTGGAAACATCATGGGCACTAATCAGGGTTGCACTATAAAGAAAAGGGTCCGGGCGTGATTTACACTCACTACCCTATGCTGCGGGACATAGAAAAACAGAGAAAAAAGTGGTTCGCAAGACATATTATGCGGTGAATCAAAGAATGGGCCCGATAGAAAGGGTCAAAGCGAGTACACTTACAAAAGTACTGCTTCCCGACGCAAAAACACAGACAAAATTAGATACTTTTCAATGATAATCATGATTTCTGTAGGCAGTTTTTTGTGCTAGATGCCCTGTTTGACATCATCAGCGACACTGAAATGACATGTTTTGGCATCTCATGATAGAAACTTCCAAGATTAGTAAATGCTACATTCACATATGACTCAAGAAGTTTTAGTGACTATTTTAAAATTTACATTAACTTAGTAAAGTCATGTACACTGCAAAAAGTAATACAGTAATAATACAGTACCGTATTTCCGGACTATAAGTCGCACCAGCCTAAAAATGCATAATGAATAAGAAAAAACATGGTCGCATTGAACTATAAGTCGCATTTTTTGGGGGAAATTTATTTTACAAAATCCAAGACCAAGGACAGACATTTCATCTTGAAACGCAAGTTATAATAATAACAATAGAATAGACGGCTGAATAGGTGTACAGCAGTGTCAGGCAACGTCAGGCCCGAGGGCTAAATCCGGCCCTCCATCATAAATCCTCTGGCCCCCACAGGTTTGAGAAATATGACTCCATTAAAATAATCAAAAAATACAGAAAATATGACCAATTCCTTTGAAACTTCCCAAGTGGAGGAGGAGTTTTCAGTAAATATCGACCATCATTACCATTACTAAACAATTATTAAAATTGGGTCACAATGGGAAAACTTATGCCCCCGGCTTGTAAGAATATCGGCCCTCGAAACAGTGAACTTGCCTACCCCTGGGGTACAGTATGCTAGCGTTACACATTGATAGTTATGGTTTCAGAATAACTCTCCTCTAGGTATATCTTGATTGCCTGTTTCTTGTGTAAAATGTCTTTGTTTCACTAAAATGTAAATTCTGTCATGTTTTTTAGCTATGTCTTTATTCATGTAGTGAACTAAAGGTTACCACTTGTTAAGCCCCTTGAGGGTTTTGGGGTAACCTCCTTTTTAAGTTAATTGTTTATGTTGTATTCTTTTGATACTGTATGTGTAAAAAAAGGGGGAAACAAGTATTAAAATGAATTAATATATAATTCAAACCCGAGTATAAGTTGCAGGACCAGCCAAACTATGAGAAAACATATAGTCCGGAGAATACGCTAAGTGAAATTTTCTTGAAAAAGTAGATTTGCCTTTGATTTGAGTGGGTATGTAAATGATCTGCCAATGGAACACACATCTGTGCATCTAAATTAAGAGAAAAAGTTAGTGTAAGTACATATGTATTTCTATCAACAATTCAATTTATTTCTGGAAAGCCCCTTGAGATGAAGCATCTCGTTTGCTAGGGGGACCACAAATGACCAGAAGTTCTATGACCAGAGTACGCTCTAAAAACTAAGATGTGACAATACACGCTGTTGAATCATCATCAGTATTCCTCCTCTCGATCTGCAGAAAAGGGGGCTTCTGGCTTTAACCGTGGGCCTCAGAAAAACAAAGGAGAAAAAGTGGCTCGAAGACATATGTGAAAAGCAGTATAAAGGACAAGTGGGATTGAAAGGGTCTGAAAACAGGGCACTAATAACATCAGTCGTATAAACGGAGAGTGGTACATTCCTTCAAGGTCAATCTCAGGTGAAGCTAAAGGTTGTATAAAGGTCACACGATATGAGGGTCACATAGGCCTCAATGAGAGTCAATAACACCTCCCAGTCTTGTGTAGACGTGTGGGGGTCGCCCCGGCTCTCACATCAATTCATTCAGCATCGCCCGCTGCAATAAAAGAGATGGAGAGAGTGAAGGAGGGATAGAAAGAAGAAAAAACAAAAATGTACAGACAGATTGTGAAACAGCTCGCCTTTCAACTACTAACTGCTTTTCATGTAAATGTCTTGGACTGACACTTCTTACACAGCCCAGCCCCTAGCCCTCACTCCCCCACATAGGCAGAGGCGCGCACTCCCTCAGCATACCCTCTGTCAGGGGGGAAAAGTAAAGGAAATGCGATGAAAAAGGGAGGCGAGAGTACGAAAAAAGAAAATGTTGAAATCAAGACTCTCGCCGGGGTTGCCGAAAGGTCACTCCTGACAGGCTCGGAGGTTAAACTGCCGACTTAAAATACTGTTCATTATCCAGCGCAGCCTCTTCCCAAATTCCCCTCTTTTGTGTCACAGCCAGTGGCCAGCATCAACGTTCCCCACCTCGGGATTTATTGGACATTGTTGAGCCGTTGCGAAAAAAGAAAAAAGAAAAAACGAGGGACCTTTCTCTTACAATAGTAGCAGTGATCCTAACGGCAAGCACAATACTACTGCCAGCGCGATTATAAAGCCTTGCCCTGAGTTATAAGGGCTCACCCAATTACATTGCGCGGTGTGTCTGTGGATACTGTATGGTAATGAATATATACTGAACAGTGCATTAAGAGCGCCATGTCTTCCACTTGGAAATTAATACAAAAATAATTTACATAAACATGCATTTTTAAGTAGCCCTCGTCCGGTGGAGGTAAATTAATTACTGGAAGCCGAGAGAACAAAGCAGGGGGAATATCCATAACACAAATTAGGCAGAATCACATCATTCATTACTCACCAGAGAGCAATGAGATGTGACACACCGCAGTAGAACCCTGCCTGAACCGGACAAATTAAAAACACTAGTAATTAGCACTATGCAAAAACATGTTGTACGTTTATTACCTGATTTATATGGCTCACTGTTTATAAGGGCAAAGTGAGCCGGCGATCCGTCTTCCACCTCGCAAAACTCAAGATTCGAGAATGGCTTTAAATGATTTATTAAGCAAATAAACAAATAAATCAACCCGCGCCTAATTTGCCTAATGATATTAGCGGCGACTAACGGTACAAATTGTGCAAAATATAAGCCACTATTAACCTGGAGCACCCGTTCATACCGGGGCTCCAAGACGTCCATCCATTTCATTTGCGGCGAAAAACAAAAGCGTGATTAAAGATTTGACTCCCGACACCGTATTGGACGGATGAAGCACTCCACACTCACTTTGCTTAATAAACTTGGGTCGTATCCCCTAATGTTGTCAGCCATAACTCACGGGTCTACTACATAAGTCGAAAAGTGTGCCAGGGGAAAAAAAAAGTTGAGCTCCCTAAACAGATTGAAACATTGAACACACACACACACACCGAACTTCTTTTCCTCATTGCGCTTCATTCCGGATCACCCCGACCACCGTCTGAATTGTATATTTCTATTTAAAGAGACATATTGTTTTCATCTTTTGCCCCCCGCCCCCCCTCGTGTCCCTGGGGGGAAAAGAACGGGAATAATATAAAAAGGCAGACTTTAAATAACAAGAGGCATGCCATCAGTTCCCCTGCTAGTCCGCACATTACCCTCGTCTGTGTGCGAGCGTCTGACACCTACTAAAATGTTTCGGCTCCACGTGCATAAAGGCATAAATAATTCAAAATTAATCCCCGCTGAGGAGGGCTATGGGATTCATAAATTATCTGAGGTGCAGTCCCTAATGCAGTCTCGGCGTCGGAACACCTATGGTAACAATCGGGCAGACTCGCTCATTACACCTTGTGAGGAGATATCTTAACCTCTGAATATTAATTTGAAAGAACGAATGGGGAATGTATGAGATGCTGAAGTAAGTGACTGAATATATAACACGTGCTTATGGAGTTACAGTGTGCCCCATGGCTGCTCCTAATGTAAACAGATCCTTGCATTTGTTACTATTGTAATAAATACACTGTTTATGTATAAATTTGTTTCATTTTTCATATTTTTTTTATTCTATTTCACGATAGAAGAAGGAAATAAACAGGTTCATGACAAATGAAGAAATTATTTATTCATTTTGTACCTGTAGTTGACTTCTTCTCACTCCCGTGAGACTAAACTGCTTCTATAATGAATGAAAGCAGAGAGTAGGTTTGTCTGTAACGGTCCACTACAAGAGATATACTGTAATAGATATGTTTGTTAATTTTTATTATATTGAACACCACTATAACGTGGAGAGATGTACATTACAATCTGAAACATGAAAATGAATGAATTATGAAATTTGGTCCAGTTTGATAGAGGCGATATCTGGGAAGAACATGCATTCATATTAGGTATGTATTATTTCAACCAGTATAATTACAATTTATCAAATATTTTAGATTTTTCTCTGAGGTATTAATTATGCCATAAAGATCTGCATGTGATTATTACTTTTTGTCACTCAAAAGTCTTTTAGTTGATTTTTGTGTTTTGTTTGTATGTTTGTTATATTTTGTGAATCAGACCTGTTTTCTCTTGCTTTAGTTTAGTCTATTTTATTTGCTGTATAGGTCATTGTCCATTGCCCTGGTCATTCATGTTATTAATGTCCTGTTTTTTTTGCTAATAAAAACAACGGGTGGCTCAGCAGTTAGCGCTCGTGCTTCTCAGCAACAAGGTCCTGGGTTCGATTCCTTGGCTGGACTGTGTGGAGTTTGCATGTTCTCCTTGTGTCTGAGTAGGTTTATACGCATTGACAACGGAAAATGCCACTAAAAACATGTACAATAGGGCAGAATGAATGTGACGAGAGAGTGATTGGCTGGTGGTGGTCGGAGGGGCGCAGCATGTCACCACTGAGTATGGGGCGAAGGACTACAGCAGGGGTCTCCAACCTTTTCTACCCTGTGAGCTACTTTTCCATAACAAAAATGGCAGAGAGCTAATTATGCTTCAAAGATGCTACAGGACTTCCAAGATGATAATTACACACAATTATTAACACAATAAAAGAAAATGAGTGTAGTTTACGCTTTATACCTACTGTGCTGTATTCACATAGCCTGGCCTTAGCCATCTGTAAACTCTGGTCAATTATCATTTCCCTACATGTTAAGTCTGGGTCTGATCTCAGTGGCCGCGATACATCAGTTGAAGTTCATCCTACCATTCAGCGAGCGGGGGAGGCAGGTGTTGTAGGTGACATCGAGCATATGCGGGAAGTGATAATT
>OMNZ01088601.1:15167-36500 GCA_900303255.1 Lesueurigobius sanzi
GACCGGAGTTTACGGATGGCTAAGGAAAGGCTAGTGATTGTGTAAAATCAGATCTTATCATTTCAAACTTTAAAAGGAGTTCAGCCCTCCCACCTGATAACGGAGCTCAATTGGGAAGATCCAGTATGAGTACGAGGGTATGGTAAGACTAGGCTAATATTCACCTAAACCTTGGAAAACATTTTGTTGAAGAAAAAAACACATCTAATATATGACTCATATAGAAATGTAGAAAGACTTTGTCAAGCTACTTGGAAAGGGCTGTCGAGCTAACGGTAGCTCCTGAGCTACTGGTTGGAGATCACTGGTCTACATAGCGCCTTGAAAAACAGGCTTGAAAAGTGAATCTTAGATTCCATCCAGTGTACAGAGATGTTGTTATACAGTTTATACCATTTTTATTGATTTTATCACGATTAGTCTTTTTTAATTAAGTTTGTTTTTTGTCCTATTCCAGTATTATTTAGCCTGGTATTACCATACCCTCGTACTCATTCCGTACAGAGGGTCTGGAACTTCACAATTGAGCTCCGTTTTTAGGTGGAAGGGGTCAACTCCTTTTTAAGTTTGAAACGAGGGGATCTGATTTTACCCAATCACTAGCCTGGCCTTAGCCATCCGTATTATCATTTCCTGCATATGCCTGACGTCACCTACAACACCCGCCTCCCCCGCTCGCTGAATGGTCCGAGGCAATTCAACTGATGTTAACGCAGCCACTGAGATCAGACCCAGACTGTAACATGTAGGGAAATGATAATTGACCGGAGTTTACGGATGGCTAAGGCCAGGCTAGTATTATTACTACCGTTTGCAAACCATCTTCTTCTTGATGGCACATTTCCTGACTTTTTGCACCCCCCCTGTGTGATCCTGTCCTAAGAGCTGTTGTAACAAGTACATTTCTTCATTGTGAGATCAATAAAGAACTACCTTATCTTATCTTAAGCCATTATAATTACAAAAAAACATACACAACTGTCTCACTTACGGCCCATAGCTGGGAGTATACACCTGAGCCGCCAGGCATTCCACACAAGAGTAAAACCATCACTGACATGTAATAGAATACACAATGTATTACTTAAAATGACAATGTACATAAACCTCCTCCTATTTAAACTCCCTTAAAACCCACCGGAGTGTGACACTGTAAAACCACGAGCTTGTATAAATTATCTTATACATAAAAGATAAAACATAAATCTTTCCATAAATAACACAATGGGGCTGACAGGAACTTGGACACCCGCGGAGATGTTTTGCTGACATTTACAACGAGTCCCTCAAAAAGGTTTGTCCATCACTCTCCGCCACGCCACGCTGCCCAGGACCCGGGTGATGGATAGTGGGCAGACAACACACTTAATCAGCCGCAGCATGCATGGAAATATTAATGCCAGGTAATTGAGAGCACAATAGCAAAGCGCCGCGATATAAAGCGCATACATTCACGCCCGCTGACATCCGGACAGTGACGTGAAAAGGAGTAGTTTCGAAGATTTACAGCGGTGTTACTAAGTGAGCAGCGATCTGGAGAGGCCCGATTCGCGATACAGGGCTAATCCACGCTTTATAAACAGGAGGAAGGAACTGAATATGCCGTGTATATGCGCATAAAGACATGAAAGGCTGACTAAAGTGGAGCTGAAAACGCCAGTATCAAAGCTATATTAGATGTGTCTACACTGGTGTTGACGGCAGACGTGGAAACACAAACTGATCCTCAATAAAAAAAAAAAAAAAAGGCATGGGTAAAAGAAAGTGGCATTTGGTGATAGGGAGGGGGGAGAAATATCCGATTTAGAAAGTGGTTGAAAATATACATATCAAAGGAGCGACATGGAGATTTCCCGTTGCCTGTGTGCGTCCTATCCATGTATCCCTATTCCCTCCCTCCTCAAGAGTTACAAATTCGCAGGTAAGAGAGCCAGAAACCGACTTAGGGGAATCTTCAGTTCATAATCCACAGCTTCTATCAGCAGATTACTCGAAATAAAGTGTTGGGAAAGACATAAAGCAGGACTCAGTGTGCCAGATGAGACAATGGCAGTTTCAGTCTGGTATACAGAATAATTGGGATGAAGCGAAGACAAACAGGCAGATATGAGCATCTGAAATTATGGTAATAGGATATACAAACTATAACATTCTGTTTGAATTAAAGCTGGACACAATCATACACCAACACCATGAATTTGAATTAAAAAATACTGATCACAGAAAAGGGAACATGTATGGATTTGGTGGGAGTAACTACTCAGGTATTTGCATAATGCTGTGTTTGTAGTTAGTTCTATAATATGATTAGCATTTACTTTTGGGATTCAATATCAGGTTTGTGCACAGTTTGTACAAGTTTTGTTTTTAAAAGCGGTATGAGTAGTGACAGTAAAACATAGAGGTGGTACGAGTAATGGTAGTAGTTGTAGTAGGTTCTGCTAAAGTAGGTAGTCGTTTAAACTATCACAAAGAAATGTCTAAAGATACGTCTTTTACTTTCCCAATAAAAAGTAGAATATGTAAAAATCCTAATTGGATATCCAGAAGATAATATCACTTATAATGCGATTTTACACACAATGATACACCAACTGTATGAGCCTTAATTAAAATGACTCATTTAAAATGACTCGTCCGACTTATTTTGCCACTCTTGACTTTCTATCCTCTTTAGCTCACCAGTAAATCTGTATGGGCCAATTCATTCGTCACACTGCTTTACCCCATTAGCGGCGGACCCGCTAAATACTTCACCTTTTGATTCTCTGTACAGGAGCTCCGGATTTGTTGGTGGAAAACGGGGAAGGTGCTTTTTATTGCTGCAAATTTCATCACAATAACGGCTTATGAGAAGGGTGGCATAATCGTTGCCCTATAAATGTCTCTGTGTAGATTACATGCTTCTTGCTCTGGCTAATCCTGGTAATTGATGAACTTCTATGCCCACGATTTATTTTTTATATTATTTTGTAATTTGTTTATTAATTAAGATAACACTTATTTTGGGAGCTCGACCAAGTAAACACGATTATGTGCTCTGCGGGGTGAGTGTTTCGACGCGGCTGACGTTCCCAGCAAAGAGCTGGCTGGAAGGCTGGCAGGCGGCTGCTGCCAGGGAATGTCTAATAGTCGTGCACTGAGAAGTTTAATTCATTTGCCATAAAGCTAAAAATAAACAGTCACACTTAATTGGGCAATGAATGTGAGCATTATTGACTTGTTATAAAAAGCAGAGACACAAATTAGAGACGAGGATTCTACATTTAATAGAAAAAGCACTGGAAGTACAGTTGGAAAAAAGTGGCAATCAGCTATTTGCTGATACAAAAATAGCTTTGCAGTTTATATGCAACTTGCAGCACAGCTCAAAAGTTTTGTGAAATGTAAGTACCTGATAAAAATGTAATTATATAGTTTATTTTTAGTATAACTAAGCAAAAGAGTGATGGGTCAAAAGACTAAAACACATATTGATGATAAAATTGTGTTTTAAGATTGTCCTTTTACATGGTGAGAATAGATCCCCACTATAATATACAGTAGTATGTGACTCAATGGGGAAAAGACTTTTAAGCTCAGCTTTGGACATTAATATTGAATTTTTTAAATTGTGAGCTAAAGAAATGGTTCAAGTATTAAATAAAGCACACATAAGAATGATTTTTGTATAATGTCCTCGAGTTCAGCATGTAGAAAGGCAAGATGTGGATTTAGAATCTGAAACACCAAATTCCAGAAGATTTCCATAAAAAAGTGGCATAAATAAGTGCCTGAGATACAACAATTTGGATTTACATACATTATCCCAGCTCTATCTCTGCGGATATTTCACCGCAGCGATATGAGAGCGGAGCCGTGCGATAAACTGCCTGTGACCTATGCTCCGCGGGCTCAGTCGGAAAGAGCAGACGCCTGTAAGAATACACAAGGAGCCCACGAAAGGTTGAGGACAGAAAAGGGGGGAAAGAAGAAGAAAAATGACAGTAAAAGGCAGACCCCGGACTGATTGATGCTCTGCTGTATTTGAAGATCAGTGGCAGCCTTGTGGTGGCGGCGGCAGAGGTCAGCTCAGTGGATGTGTGCGTCCGGGGCCTTTCTTCCGTCTGGTGCCTCCCCGCGCGAGCCTGTGTGTACGGGGCTTTTTCCCCTGCGTTGCGGAGGGGAATGCTCAGTCACTGGGGTGGCTGGGGGAAATCAGATGTGAGCACAGAATAACATGCTCGATTTGGCCGGGGAAAGGCAGACAGGCCAGGAGGACAGCGGAGGGAGCGGTGATGTATCGAGCCGTTTGCCAAGCGGGACGGGGCACGTGGTGGCGGCACTCTTTCTGCCTGTCAGCAAATAAGCCTTTTTCACCCACCAGTGGCAGCGTGTCTGGAGCGTGTGGCTAATTGGGTTTAAATTCGAAATTCTTAAACAAATACAGTTATGGTTGCTTGCTTTTATTTGGGTTGCAATTAGGAAATCTCTCCATAACAGCAGAAAGTTACTACACTCTTTGAGCTAAATATCTTTTCAGTGTAAATCTAAAATAGTTTACTTGAGTACAGTACTAGAGTAAACACATTTAAATAGCGTGCTGCAGCAGTACTTATTGTAGCGGTTATGGCTATAATGAAGTAGTACTAGTGTTGTAATTTAAGTGGTGTTTATATTTGAAGAGGTCATTTGCAATATTATTATACTCTATAGGTGATACCAGTAAAAGGAAATGTTAATCAATTTGATCAATAACAAGTGACTTCTGATTCACTGAAATACATCTGGTCTTTGCAAAACACAGCTACACAAAGGGAAAATGACATGCATACATACATTTATGTCAATGGCACTTACCGTATTTTCCGGACTATAAGTCACACTTTTTTTCTCATAGTTTGGCTGGTCCTGCGACTTATACTCAGGTGCGACTATTATATTAATTAAAATGTTACGTGAACATACCAGACACCTATTCAGTTCATTGTTTATGCTTTGTGTAGCTGAATAACCATCAATGTGTAACGTTAGCATAGCGTACACCTATTCAGCCTGTTGTTCTCTATTCTATTGTTATTATTATAACTTGCCTTTCAAGACGAAATGTCTGTTCTTGGTCTCGGATTTTGTAAACTAAATTTCCCCCCAAAAAATGCGACTCATACTGTATATGTTTTTTTCTTCTTCATGATGCATTTTTTGGCTGGTGCGACTTATACTCCAGTGCGACTATACATTACAATACAAAAATAGGGCCCCATGTGCACTTATTTTAAAATGTTAAACTCAAGCTTTGGTGTACTGTGTTTTTGCCATTTTTAATTTATTCTAAACCGTGGTGTGGAAGCGTATGCATGCCCTGGGACTTTTGTGGTTAGAAGTTCAAGCTTTGCATTTGACCCACTCAATGTGTTTATTTAGCTTGGTTTTTTAGCTCATTACAATCGTAGACACATGGAGCGTTTCCAAATTCACCACTTTGTATTCTAACCTTCAACCCCAATCTTAAATTATTTGAAGAATGATTTTACTTTTTCATACAAATTCAATTTTCTAACAATGAATGGAAAATATTAGTCTTATTTCCAAGAGACAAAAACACAAAATAGTATTACCCTTGCTGCCCTGTTTTTTTTTTTTTTTTCTTCTTTTTTTACATTTTGAAACAAAGGGCTTCAGTTCACGTCCAAAAAAACCCTTGCACTTACTCTAACGCTGCATATTGGCAGCACACAAGTCAGCCTGAAGGTTTCCACACAACACTGGCCTCCACACTAAAGACTTCTTTTCAGCTTGTGTCGAGGGAAGTGGGCTGGGGAGGCCCTTTGATGTGGGAACGCCGAGGTCAGGGAGAACAGCCCGTGCAGCGCTAAATTCCATCCCCCAGAACAGTTCCCTTTTCACTCCACTCCTGACTCTAGTTTACGGATCGTCAAAACAAGGTTTCGCCACAATGTGGAAATGTAGGAGTAGAAATGGATTGCTAACAAGTTTAAGACGCCGCATCCTTTTTAAAAGTTAGCCGTCTGTGTTGCATTTCAGCGGCTCCCTTCATGCACTTAGCCGGCTTTTGTTTCTCAAAGTACAATGTCATCGCAAATGGAAGGAAACGTTTGGCTCACCCGCGCTCTCGTCAGTCAATGAATTTGTCAAAAAATGTATGATAATTCATTCAATTACCCTTTAGACATTTAAATGATGTATGGAGAGCGAGGGGGGTGATGTGGGTCATCTGAAGAGAGCAGAGGAGGGGAGGCAGGAGGAGGAGAGGGATTGGGGAATAATCCTGCTCTTGATATTACACTCCCTCCAGAGGCCTTTTAAGGGCTCCATATCACAGTGTGCGGCCTCCTAAACTTCGCTCCCCCACTTACCAACTCAGTGGCCCATCTACCCCCCTTTCGACAAACACTTCACTCCACAACCGATTTGTCTTACATCTACTGTACAAATACCTCTGCCGGGGCCTACTGACATGGAGAGGGTAACTCAGCATCGTGCATTAGGACTTTTACTGTGAGACTTATGTAGAAGTTATCAAAAACATTTGGAGAATTTTTAATCTTCCCACACATGCACAAATACTTCTCTTTTCATTCCTGAAAGAATGACAATAAAAAGGCCCGCCACTCTTCGCGACCCTTGACCTTTGATCCCTAGAGGTCTCCCTCTGCCTGTGCAGGAGGCGGAGGAGGGATAGAGGAATGGAGGGGCGCTAAAAGGCGTGGGGCCCTGAAAACTGCTCCCTCTGTCAGACCTAGCATAGCCTGGTCATGGGTAAGCTCCCCCTCTAGTGTTCACTGGACCTTCACTTGTTAGTTTAGCTCCACAAAAACAATAGGACCATTTAATGCTTTGTATACAACACTTACAGCTGCTAATTATTCTTGTACTATGTAAGTATGAATGTGTGTGAGCATGTATATTTGCGTATGTATGTACTGTATGTATGCATGTTAATTATTTGAATATATTAAGAACAGTCTACATACATAATTACAATAAGTTATTTATAATATAATGTGCACTCTGTGGTGCATATTCTGTGGTGTGTTCCCACGTGATTCTTTCCTCAGTGTTCAAGCATCTGGTCAGTATTGCCTCTGAACTATGCCTTGTGTTTCACATCTATACCATACTGGGTGCCTCCTATTCTAGCTTAGCCATGCCTGAGGGCATGCTAATTAGCTTCTCTCTTGTTCCAAATTAACCGACTTTCACTTGGGACGCTATCATCACTTTGAATTGAGCTGACAGAAAGGAGTGCTGGAACTCAGCGCACGAAGGAGAGGGAGGAGCAATGGTTGAAAACAGAAACAAACCAATAATCTCCTGCAATGCCTCCTGAACGAAAGCCACCCTGTCCCTAATGTAGACAAGTCATTTTGTACAAGCCATTAAAGCCCACTGGGCCAGGCAGGCACACAGAGCAAGGCCGCCTGTTTCAAAGATCTTTTGCAATGTGTTACACAATGGACCCCCTCATTTTATGCTGCTACATCATAAAAGTGCTCCTTTTGTTATATTTTCATCCTTAAAAGGGTCTTAATCCCTACCCTTTCAGGCTGGTCTATGGCAAATTCCTCAGGGACATCCCATTCGCTGCAAGGGCTAGAGTGACCCACTCAGAAACCAGCATGCAGGGCTTTGAGCTTTTCTTTGGCTGCCAATCTCCAGAGAACATTAAATCGTACTTTTCATCCCCCTCACCATAGGGGGAAGCCCCTTAATGATGACAGAGAAAGAGAAATTCCTCCAGTCGGTCCTATGACACCATTCTGCTGTCAAGCAGGCATCTCGGCGGAGAGAATCAAACATGGCTTCCTGCAGGTGGAACGCCAATGAAGGTCACAGCCCAGAGACAGGAGAGCAGGAGCAGAGGAAGGTAAACTGAAGAAGCGTGGGGGAAAGACCAGGGAGCCGTACTTTTTCTCAGCAAATTAAGTCATCTACAACAAGAAGACAGTTTCAATGCTATTTCCAGGGATTGTCTGTTTGAGTCAACTAAAAACATGTACCATGCTACTATTATTCACAACAACTTATATTCTCCATCACGTCACACCTCCTTGCTTAAACAAGAAACTTTTAATGAGTTATACAGCAATAGCTTGCTTCACCTTCACTTTTGGAAAACACATCTTTTAGACACAGAAATACAGTGCCAAATTACTTTTCTAGACATGACCCTTTGGCTGTGTGTAACACTGCAAAACTATGAAAACAATAATTACATTTGGACATGGGGGATGGGCCTATGAACCAATAATTGCATGCAGCACTTACTGGACTAGATTCTGATTAAACTGCTAATGACCTGTCACTCAAGGGCAGGGCAGATGTTTACAGATGCCCGGTACCAGCTCATCTGTCAGAGTCAACGCCTTGGCAGCCATGACACCTACCACACCCACTCACTTAGCATCACCACCGCCATAAAATTACTACACATTCAGAAGCATCCCTGATGGAGGATTTTTAAAGAGATATCAAGCACGCATTGTTAGATGTTTATCAAGTGATGTGGTCGAGGGCTGAGCGATTGTGGAAAAATGTATAAAAAATGGTGATGAGATTCGCAATTTATGAGATTCATTGAAAACATGTGGAATTTGTGAAAAGACTGAAGCATATAAACTACCACTGAACACAAGAATTACACATTTTGAGGATTACACTGACTAAATAATTACAGCTTTTACGATTTTTGACCAATTTGAGTTCTTGTGTTTTGATCTCACCGCCAAATATGGTACAAACAGCTTGCAGCAGTAACACGTACTGTATATACGCATCTATAAACCATTGTGCCTTCTTTCTTCTTCTTCCCCTTGCTGATGTGGAAGCAGCCATTTTGGTGCGGTGCCCTCCCCAGCCCTCGCCCTGATGTGTGACACTCATGACAAATTAGGTGTGGAAGTGAAGGTGATGGGCTGTGAAAGTAATGCCCCTGCCCCCAACGATACACAAAACGCACGGACGGACAGCTGCAGCCGCTAAAACACTGATGTATCTGGCCAACGACTTGGGTGTAACAAAGGTTGTCGTAAAATAAACAACACGAGGGCAAATATTTAACGTGTTGGTCATGTGCATGGTCTTATTGTGCTTTTAAAATGGATGGCAAATTGCGTGGAGTTTCCTCATCAGCCACACAACGCAGAATGTATTTCACAAGGGCAATCCAAAATGTAATCATCTGTTCTGTTAACAATACAGTAAAGTTAACATCTTTGGCTGGAATCACCCCAAAACACGTACTGACTACTCTTAGCCTTTCACTATAGTTTATATATTAAAAGAAAGCAGATAATGGAATGGGATTTCTTCATTTGAAATTTACTCAAGACACGCACGCCAAGCATTCTCCGTGTCGCGAGATGCAATCTTTCCACCAATTAAAGACACATTATTTATACCTTTACAATGAAAAATTGAGCAATTTCCACCAGGATAAAAATTATGGTACCGCATTGCATACCAATTATCTAAACATTACACTAATTCCCATAGAAGTGTTTAAATTATATGGTTGGTTGATTGCGTGATGAATTAAAGAGCATTTTTCACTGGGAAATCTCATCCCACAGTGATGAGGACCGCAGCACCGAGGCGCACACCAGACAGGCGAGAGCAAGTGTACCCTAATAAAGCCGTTCTATTAGGATTATCAGCGCCTCCGGGGTCTCCCACAGCCTGTCGTCTCACTGCATCCTCAAGTCCTTCGCAAAAAACACTGTAGCCCCCATAATCGCAACATTCTCACATTGAAGTTGCTTTAATTGACAACGTAAGAAATTCAGTAGTTTTAAATTGAAATATTCACATGTCTCATTATGTGTATTTGTATGTTGTGTCATTCTCCATGTTTGTTTTGACTGCAGAAAGCTGTCCAGCATTATCTGAGCTTACTTCCCATACATTAAAAGTATACTGTACCTTAGGGAGTAAAAGTAAAATATTAAGCCCTAATGAAGACCTAGCAGGGTCGAAACATGTCGGTTAGGCCATCTAAATGCCTTTTTTTCCTCCTGCTGCTCATATTTTATTGGAGTACCTGGATCTGCATTTTTTTTATGGTAAACTTTGATCCAGTTTGTTCCAAGAGCACCCTTTACTAATTTTTCTACACCTGAACACATTGTAGAGCAGGGATCTCCAACCAGTAGCTCGGTAGCTACCGGTAGCTCGCCAGCCCTTTCCAAGTAGCTCGCCAAAGTCTTACCACATTTCTACATACGCTTGATGAGTCAAATTTTAGATGTATTTTTGTTATTCCAAGCAAAATACCTCCAAACATAGCAAACTATAAAGCTGAAACTACTGAAAGTTTCTTTTATTGAGTTGAATGATCATCTTGGCAGTCCTCCAATAACAAAACATGGACCTGATGCTCATTAGTTAATCGTGAACATATCCACTTCTTCAAAAAACTGAACTCAGTGTATTATCTTTAATTTATTGAAGAATAAAGAGCATAAAGTACATTTTGGTTCAATTCTTGCAACATAAAGTGTTCAGATTGGTCGGACACAATGTAACTGGTCTCAAGGTTCACAATACAAAATCTTTTACATGTTTCCATGATTTTTTCCCCAGTCTTGCCTCTGTCTAACACCTGGGGGGAAGAACGATACTAAATAAATTAAAGATGATACACTAATGAGCATTAGGTCCATGTTTTGTTATTGAATCATATCAAACAGAGTCAAATTGTATTGAGAAGGCTCTGTATCGAGGCAAGTATCGTATCGTGACCTGTGTATCGAGGTACTGTATGTATCGTATTGCCAGGTTCTCAAAGGTACACAGCCCTATAAATTACTTTAGATAAAAGCCATGAACTCGATTTGAAGCTAAAGAACAATATGAATTAAAACCTGACCTTGTTCCTATCTTATCTTCTTATATTTTGAACACACTCACTTCAACACTTCATGTTATCAAAAGCCATCAAAAAGTAGTGCATAAGTAGTGCTGTCAATCAGTATGGTAATCCCAAATATGGAAGTTTCCTGCTGAAAGGGCCATTTTTATGTGATTAAAACATTGCTGAGGTTGACAAAAAATAATCTTCACAGTGTAGCCTTGACTTTTTAACAATTTTACTTTAGTAGCATTGCCTTCACCAGGAACAGACTTCAATAAATCCTAATGAGAGGCAAGGAATTATTATTAGATTAGAAGGTGAATGTGATTAACAAGAACTAAAGCTTTGGATCAGGAAACACTATTGTCTGACACATTAACCTGGAGGCTTACATTATCAAAGTTGTATCAGGCAATTGACGAGGCCTTTATAATTAGGCTCGCTGTTCTTGAGCGACATAGAAGAAATTTCTGCTCACAAAACGCACAGCAGGTGATATATTCAGTCGGCAACCCTAAAGGGCCACAGAACCGGCTGCTTAACTTTGATCTGTATTCTCATTGTTTAAAGAGGGCTAACTCCATTACTTCTATAAATGGTGGAATATGTAATATAACACTGTAACTATTCCAAATGGAAATATGAATATTGGACAGCTAGCCGCAGGATTAATGCTTTGGGTGTTGACTACTCACTAGTGCATGCATTAAATGTTATTTGTGTATTGCGTTTGAAATTGTAATGAGCACATTTTTCATAATTATGCGTCAAAAAGAAGAGGTGAACACAAAAAACAACCATTTGTAGTCTTATACAGCTGTGCTCATAGGTTTACATACCCTTTTAAGTTTACATATATACCCTTTTGTTCTTTTGGCCATTTTCATAGAATATGAATGATAACACAAAAATCTTTTTTTCCACTCGTGGTTAGTGGTTGTGCGAAGCCATTATTGCCTGAGTTTACTCTTTTGAATAATAATGAAACAGAAACTACTCAAATGTCCCTGATCTAACGTTTACATGACCTTCAACAACTGCCAGGAAAATTGCTCAGGAGCAAAGAAAAACTCACTTCAGCTGAAATACAGGACTCTCTGACAAAATTGATGTTTGTTTCAAGATGCACAATATATAAACTTTTGATCAGGGACATTTAGCTAGTTTCTAGTTGAAAAGCGTAAACAAACAGCTTTTTTGACAATAAATGGCATCACACAACCACTAACCAGGAGTGAACTTAAGGTTTTTGTGTTGTCATTCATATTCTATGACATACTGTACATAAGTTACTCTGACATTCTGCCAGGGCATGTAAACCTTTGAGCACAACTGTATGTGGGTGAGAAAAATGTTTAACTGAAAATGCCATCAGGGTGGATTTGTTTTAAGTTTAGTTATAGACTTCATAAAGCTACTGTTTGTGCCATGGAGGGAAGAGAGGGTGTGGCAAAAGGGAACCAGGATGTCTGGAAGACAACCGCTGGGTCCCCAACAAAGGACCCTTAGTAACAGCGTATCACTGTTGAAGTACTTTCTATTTGATCAGACCAGTTTAGGGTTAGGTTTAAACTGGTCTGATCAAAAAGAAAGTGCTGAAACAGTTTACCATTAGAAGACCAAATGAACTTTTTTGGACTAACAACGTAGCTTAACTCTTTTAAATTGTATTTACTTGAAAAGGTTTATGGGAACTTACTTGGAATACTTACAAGAGTCTGCACAATGATTTTGACTAGAAAATATTCACCCATGCTTTTGCCAAACTGTTGTTTGATGAACTTTGAGCATATATCATTTGTAAAAAATCCTCTGACAAACCGTGACATCCCCTAGCTGACTGGAATTTAACATTTTTGAATAAACAAACAATTTAGGCACGGCCAAATTGATGCAGTTCTTTGGGTCGTGTTGGAGATGCTCAAGTTGTTTTTCCCCCCCGCCCTGTCACTGGAAACTACTGCAAGAAAGCAATCACAATTGTTAGAAGCACATCCAAGCGATCACCTAAGCCTGCATGGATTTCCAATCTGAACTGGAAATATAGAAAAGAGACAATTTAGGGTATCAGCTGCGGCGCAAATACAGACATTGCTAGAAGCGCACATCGATTGACATGTGCTCAAATGTTCATCGACAAAAGGAGAAATCCTGACAAAAAGAGTGCGAGCAGTGAGTATAAAGTCCTGTGAGGGGGAGAGAGAGAGAAAAAAAATCCATAATTGCTCTCATCGCCATATGATTTTCTGCAGGCAATTTCCAGGGCGCACACACTGACCTTTGCCTACTTAATTCCTGTGCAGTAAAGAAACAGAGAGATGATCAGTGAGGCACATAATTACACCCTCATCGATACACCGATCTATGGGATAGCAACCTCTAGATGAAAGGACAGAGAACATTGCCTCTTCTCGCACACAATGCCTGCTCTTTGACCTTCATATTTGCGGGAAAACATATGCCTACACACTGCTCGCCATCGTCTTTAGAGTGGTGCAAATTCCTATCTGGATGCAAAGTCGATGCGCGGTGCATGGCGGGTAATGATGATGTGAAGCTGGATGAAGAAGCCCCATATGGCTCTGTCCGTCCATGTCATTACCTTGTTACGCCTTTGACTTCCACTTAGAAAGAGAGGGAGAGGGGAGGGAAAAAAAAAAAGGTGTTAGGGACGACGGAAAAAGTGGAAGAAAGAGGGAGCGAGTCGGGATCACCCAAGACCACGCTACAACTGAAATTGTCTGGGGTCAACAGTGCCATAATTACTTTAAAATGTCAGCCGGCAATAAAATACAACAGTTCATCTGGCAGAAAGCAAATTAGCTTTGACCATGCAGTGATTACCCTTTTCCCGCGGAACCATTAGACGAGATCAAATCTTCACATTCTCTGTTTGAGCAAAGGCCATCAGAGTACACTCCACCTGACAAGGATGCACATTTACCATTCTGCAGGGGTAATTAATTGTCCCCATAATAGAAAATTTTATATTGGACACTGAAATGGAAGAAAAGTGTAATAACCTGCCAGTTTTATCTTAACCATTTGCTGACAACCCTCACGTTTCAGTCTTACGCCATTTCTCCTGCCTCTTAATGGATCCTAGCACCTGACTGATTTGAATGTGGTTGAGACTTCCGAGCACGGATCCATAACTAGGGAGGTGTTCTGGGAAATAGGCTGTGATGTGCTGTGTAAATTGACCATATACAGTAGCGCTTGTGAGTTTCGTCAGAATGTTTGAATGTGTATTGGTCATTTTTCAGACAATATGAATGATAACACAAAAACCTTTTCACTCATGGTTAGGGTTTGTGTGAAGCCATTTATTGTGAAAAATCTGTTAGTGTTTACTCTTTTAAAATGACGATGCCAGCAGAAACTACCCAAATGTCCTTCGATCGTTTCCCGTATATATTGTGCATCTTGAAACCCACTTTTTCAGAGAGTCCTGTGTTTTAGCTGTTATTTGTTTTTCTTTGCACCTGAACAATTTTTGTAACCTATATTTAACCAGGCAGGAAAGTCCCATTGAGATTAAGAACCAGGGAGCCCTGGACAAGAGGCAGCAAATGTTACACACAATTACAAACAGTAAGAATCAACACATCTCCGTGTGATTAAATTACAGATGTAAGAGGGCAGTAGACCAAGCATAGCCTTATAAACAAAAGTGTACCAATGTCTCAACCTCCTGGTGGACAAAGAAGGCCATCCCACTCGAGAACACACTTCACAATGATGAGTCAAGGCGTTACAGTTAGTAATGAACCTTAGGGGAGCATGATACACATCTTATGAAGACATTGAGTTGAGGCATTTATATACATCAGGTCTCCATAATCTAAAATAGATCAAAATGTTGCAGTGACAAGCCGTTTTTTCACCTTAAAAGAAAAACAAAATTTATTTCTAAAGAAAAAGCCCAATTTTCCTGTCAGTTGTTGCAGATCATGTAAACTTTAGATCAGGGTCATTCAGGTAGTTTGAAAAGAGTAAGAACAGTTATTTGGCAATAAATGGCTTCACACAACCACTAACCATGAGTGAAAAAAATGTGTTTGTGTTATCACTGATATTCTCTGAAAAATGGCCAAAAAATTAAAAAATCTGCCAGGGTACTGTATGTAAACTAATCAGCACAACTGTATATACTGTATAAGAACGACTGTGAAACTACTCCTCACACAGACTTGTCTTGTACATATTAAACACTGTATATACGTCTTAAAAGCAGGCTAAAATTAGGACAGCATAGTATAGCAAACAACGCATAGTGTATGATCAAAAGAGGAGCAATTACAACAAAAGCAAGCATTTGCAAGACACTATTATATCATGGTTGTACATTTAACTGAGACACAAGCATTTTTCCATGAATTCCGTGTATTAAAATATATTCAAACCGTTTTGACTTCAATCTGTGATAACGTTCCTGCTGGTGGTGTGGTATTTATCGAACGGGCTTGCACTGTAATGTTGGAGCGTTTAAGGAATGGATGATCACGCCAGGAGCACAACTTATTTATGTATGATGTAAAGCGTGCAGAGTGTGGTACTCTGGAAGTCCGATATTGTCTAAATTGCGAGAAGCCTGGTGGGTGGAACAAGTGGGCAGAAAAGAGGAGAATTATTAGCTACAAATACGAATACGATTTCCTTTCCTTCTTTCCAGCTATAGGTTTGAGAGTGATGTAAAACAAGACATTGTATCATGATTCAATATCATGAACAAAATCAGTAAAGACAATGGTTCAAACTATAGTTACAGTAAGCCGAAAGTAAAGCATATATTGGGAACCACTAACATATTAACAACTGCTGTGTTTCGGCTGTAATTGCTGAACTGGAGCCATGGAGCGTCATAACCTCATCGAATCAGCTTTGGGCCCAGTCTGTCAGCCAGTGCTGGTGGGTTGGCAGCCACTACCATGATTAGTCATATTGAATTATACATTCAGAGCATGTAAGACACCTTCCACATCAACACAATACAAAGACAGTGCCGCGCATAGAGAGCAATCAAAAACTCTATGAAAACATATAAGAGCGCTCATGAACACACACCAAAAACCAGCTCGCACGGTGGGGTTTTCAACACGGTGATGCGGATGTGCGTAAACAGGATTAGCGGAGACGGTTCCACTGTCACACAGCCCTCCAGATTGTAATTCTCATGCCTCTCTGACAGCTTGGCACCGCACTAAGTCACCTAATGTTTGCCTTGACATGAAATCCAGACCTGGGCGCAGATGAGGTTATCAGTGGGGGGAGATGGGTGGGAGGAAACGCATCAAGTCCTGTTTTTGAACAAGAGAGATTTAGTAGTTGGAAGCATAGTTGTACTCAATAAAAAAATATATACAGTAGTTGGTGCCAAATTATTTATCAAAATGCTGATTTAAAGTGAAACATTTTTACAGAAAGGTTATGATATGAGGAAAAACGCCATTGTACGAATTCACTATAGAATACTTTGGTTGGTTTTGTATATGTTATTGTTATTGCCCTACAGGTACTACTGAACACTGACATGACCTATCCAACAGTCAACCTACCTTCAAATAGCTGAAAGATTACAATCCTCTTCATTAAATTTATCTCCCGTGACATAAACTTTTAATATGTGCAGTAGCACTGTGCATGGGACAAGCCGGGCAGCTTAAAAGACTGCAACCTGTAATTACTGTTCCAGCACTTGATTAGAATAATCTGATTGCAATTATTCAGTGACTTTAAAATACAAGCCCCGAGCTACAGAACAATAATTCAAGGGCAGTGATTGGGAACGTGTTTCTTTTTTGGCCCAAAAATGACGTTTTAATCGACCGAGTGAAAGTGGTTCCCTGCTAAGGAGCCAGCTCCCTCAATTAGAGCCCATTTGTGCAGCGATGGGGAAGATGTGGGTGCTGCAGTGCAGAGTTAATCACCAAGCAGACACTTAGAAAGTTCACACGATCAGGGCTCCAAGCCATCTAATGGGTAAACAGGCAGAAATGCAGCACTCTTGCAAGGCCACCGAGCATAAACTACTCACATTTGGACTGTTGCAATGGCTTATTATTACAGCTCAATTTTGGCTCAACTCAACTGTTTAGAAGTGGAAAAAGGCACGACCACGCTGAATTCTCCGCTTTCTGTGTGCTGTTTGTTGCACGAACACTTGGCACAAATACAACAGTGGCAAGTTCCTTCTATATCATATAAACCAATTTAAAATACCAAATGGATAAATTATTGAATTGGATAATGGCAACACAATGAAAAAGTAATGCAGTAACTAGGGCTGGGCGATATGGCCAAACAATCTTATCACAGTTTTCTTCGTTTAAATCACGATTTCGATTTTCTCACAATTCATGTGTATATTGTCTTTTAAAGGCGACTAAAACCATCTGCTTCTTCTTGGGTTTGGATCTGGTGTTGTATGGTTTAGTCTTGGTTAAGGACCTGTTTTAGTCCAAGTTTCAGTCCTTACAGAGTTTTCACATGCTTCCCTCATGATTTAGTCCTGGTTTAATCCTTCAATCTGTGATATTGTCCAGGTTTAGACCCGATTTAGACCCAGTTTTCTGGTTTGGTTTATTTCTGATTGAGTCCTTGGGTTTAGACCTGGTTTAGTCCTGGGTAATCATCGTTTCATTCTGTCGCTGGTTTAGTCGTTTTTAGTTTGGTCTGGTTTAGACCTTGATTTCAGTCTCTGCTTTAATCCGGTTTACCTCTTGATTTAGTCCTGGTTAGATCCAGATTCAGTCTGTCATATTGTCTGATTCTGGTTTAGGCCTAGTTTTCTCCTGGTTTGTTCTGGTTTAACCCTGAGATTGGAAGCGGTGAGTGGAGAAAGTGTCCGTATTTGAGCTCAGAGCTGCGTTAAACATAAAAACCACTGAATCACGATATGGCAATGTCACCAAAAAAGCAGATCGTCATGAAGATCAGATCACGATTCAATTTTTATCATCATATCGCCCAGCCCTAGCAGTAACTTCCGATAATTTGTAGCTCATCTATAAAAGGGAGGTTCATTTGACAATGTAATGTGCTCAGTACCTCAAAGGATTCTGTGGGAGATTAAACAAAAGTGTCATACAACATGAGGGACAAGTTTTGCCCAGCTGGCACTGCTTCCATGGTCAAAGTGAAGGACAAACATAGCCACTAAAATCTTTTTTTTTTGGACCTCTCATTTGTAGGACTTTATTTCCTAATTCTGATTTACCTGGGGTGAGGCGATTTCAGTGTGTGCCTCAGAGGCTGACTCACCCAGAGTGATTAACAGGCCTGATTAGTCTTTTACACTCACACACATTTGTATTTGTCCTTCAGCGGTCACACTCTGCACTGGTACAGCATGTACTCACGCTCGACATGTTCATATCCTGAACGTGAATAGATGGCCGGCCAGTGCTTACACTTAAAGGCTCCTGATTATAAAAAACACAATTGATGCCTATTGTGTTTTTGAAAGCCTAATTGTTATCATCCTGAATTATTCTGTTCCATAATAGACAGTGCGTTATTAACAAAGCGTCCAGGAGCGCATTAATCAGTATGACTCTGCCTTAACCTTGGTAAGTGGCACAATAAGAGACATGCCCTCTCTAATCAGCCTCATTGTGTTCTATCACCTTCGCTCTAACTATATCACAGAGGGTTCACAGACCTCGCACTACATGTGATTGCCGAAACCGTCTTTAATCAGCGGCACTGGTCTTTGTTAGATCACGGAGGTCTATGTCGTAATGAAAACGCCAGCGAGCTCTGATAGCAGCCTAATTGGGAGATAATGAGCCAATAACATCAATGGCTAATGACACACTGAGTGGAAGTCACACCCCCCTCAGGCCACACAGATCCTCGTTCAGCTCTGATGGAGTACAGGGCTGGGGAGTCTGATGGAGGTAGGCCCGGCTCTGTGCAAACACGCTGTCTTGATGGCTTCATTAGGCTAATGAAAGGAGACGCTTTACTGTTAAAGATGGGTATAGTGGTATAGCTGAAGGGGCATATAGACAGGAGCTGATCTGGAAAGCCCAGTGAGTAGAGAGCAGAAGAGAGATTCAACAGTTGTGATGACATTTGGGACAGCCGGTGAAAGTTAAAGGTTCACTGCATAGCATGTCACCCATTAAATACAATAAAATACAAGCATTTATTTTAATTTCATATTATTGTTGAAAAATATCTAAAAAATGAACAAACAAACGTCTTTGCTGTGAGCAGCTCACCTCTCCTAAGAGCAGTGCATCTTTAAATTAGCACAGGTGGGTTCCTATATACTATACTATGCTGCATAACTATATTAAACTCATTCCGATATTTTACATGTTTTTCCACATATTTACAATGGTACGCACTCCAATAATTATCTGAATTCTACAAGCAAGAGCTCCTTATTCCATATCTACCACTTGTATCCGTGATTTTGTCCTTTCAGTCATGACCTAAATCTCATGACCGTAGGTGAGAGTAGGAACACAGTCGGAAAGCTTTGCCTTCCAACTCAGCTCCTTCTTTACCACAACAGGGTGATGAAGGCGCAGGTGGTAGAGCGGGTCGTCCTATGATCGAGAGGTCGGGGGTTCGAATCCCAGCTGCCACATGTGCACACTGCGGTTGTGTCCTTGGGCAAGACACTTCACCCACCTTGCCTGTGTGAATGTAGTGAGGGAATGTGTGGTGGTGGTCGGAAGGGCCGATGGCGCAAATTGGCAGTCTCGCTTCTGTCAGTCTACACCTGGGTAACTGGGGCTACAATAGTAGCTTACCACCACTGAGTATGGAGTGAATGAATAATGCCATTTAAGCATCTTTGAGTGTCCAGAAAAGCGCTATATAAAACCAATGTATTTATTATTATTATTATTATTAATAGTCTGACCGTATCACTGCAGACACTCCATCCCTCCCTCCCTCCCTCCCTCGTGAACAAGATCCTGAGATATTTGAACTCGTCCACTTGAGGCAAGGACTCTCCACCTCCTTATTTATAGAAGAAAATATTGACAAAAAAAGTTTGTTAATTCCGTTGCAAAATGTAGGTGAATTGCCTTGTTCCATTTCTTAATTCACAACACTGCAGTATAGAGCTTATTTTTCAAATTGTTGAAGTAATTTTCACCTCTGAACCAAATTCAAAATAACACGTTCAACAGAGTTTGGCCCCCACTACAGTATGTGCTTTTCATTAAATGTGTTCAAAGAGTAAGTTTGTTTATTTGTTTTTCGGAAGATGAGCAGCAGCTTATGACACGTTAAGTACCATGAGAGTGTGGGAGTACAGACCAAAAAGTGGGTTGAACTTTTGTCAGCTCCCAACAATGAAGTAGTAAGAGTAAACAAGCCTGATGATGCATAATCACATTACAGAGCCAGCGAGCATGGAGAGACGACCCCACTAAGCTATGCCTGCTCCATAACCTGCACATAATCCCGGAGAGCGAGGGGTTGAGTCAAAAAGAGAGGAGGCAGGGCTGACACTGGCTTTTAAATTACGATACTGTATATGCACTCTTAAGGCCCATTTAACTATTTACAGTTTTTGCTGCTGTCATAGACGTCAAGCAGAGCAAGAACAGCTTAAGTCTGCAATTTCAGACCAGTGCAAGAGAGAGAATCGCCTCATGGATTGGGACAATGGCCATAAAATCCGCACGGAGACAAACAAGTAAAACCGTTGGATGGGAGAAGCCATCGAGATCCGGAAGCGTGTTCCCCAGACTGGACTGTGAACCAGGACGAGAGGGCATACCAACTTTCTCAGTTATTCTCACACCTGGGACACAGTTCTGAAGAGGTCAGACTGCAGATGGAGCTGTCATCCTGCTACTTCAAGCAGGAAGACAGCGCCAAAAACTGTAAATCAACTGAGCAGACACATCACAGTAACGTGAAACTTCTGAGGAAGGCAGCAGAGGGCAACATGTAAAGGTATGAAAAGAAAACACAATAGTCTGGCAATAAGAATATACATGGGTTTCAGTCACATGACCTCAGTGGTCAGGGCTGCCATTTTCTTGCCTGCTGGCTAGTGCAACAGTGCATCAGTCTATGCGTCTCTATGCCTGTTTTATATCTATGGTCTGCACTGACTGAACCCAAGATGCTATATCTGAAAATTACACCTCTGCCATGGATAACATTTGTAACCATCGGAGCACATTAGGTAATGCTGCTAACCAGCTACAAGCACAAACCTCTCCATGAGGACACCCTGCACCACAGTCTAAACATCTAGCCTGGTACAACATGTGACAGAGGTAGGAGCTGAGTTATAACCATTTTCTCACAGTGTATACTGTGTAGAGGCTAAATGCGTTAGCGGTACATGCTAACATTTTTAGCAGCCTAAATACAGACTCTGACTGAGACTCTGTTGACACTACAAACGGTAAAAATCACAGAGAAAGGTTGTCTGTTACCTCTTCGATGTGTTCATTTAGTCTCAGTAGTGGAAATAGATCTTTGGCCTGTGTGGGAGC
>OMNZ01088605.1:0-12589 GCA_900303255.1 Lesueurigobius sanzi
TGATGTTGTAGCCAAATAAAAAGATTTATGTGAGTACTTCTGTCTTGACAGTTTTCTTTATAAAACACACTGATGTGCTGCCCTTCACACATCTTTTACTAGTATGTTCCTGTTTTTGGGCCGTCCAGCACTCAAGATTTGAAGACGCACACTCCTCTCCCTTGATACAAAGTACTCATTTTTATTTTAAAACATCCTGAAAGGACTCTGAACTGCTCTTGGGACTGCTTGCATTCATGAATGAAAGGTGCTCAATAAAAAAAAGGTTTAGATTTTTTTTAGTGCTGTCAGTCGATTAATTATTTTAATCAGATTAATCACAGATAATGTTTAGGTCATTATTATATTGATTATTAGTACAAGGCCAACATAAAACAAAGTAATTTAAAGCATTTGCTCACATTTCATCAACATAGTAATTTGAATTTCAAAAATCCATCTGAAAAGACCAATTGTTACAATTAGTCATTTGTAATGTAAGTCTAGGCCTGTGTTTCATGTTAAATCCATGTTTACAAATGCTTCATGTATACTTACATGACCAAACATCACTTTTTTGGAGTGTGTTCAGTCAACATATATGGTGCGATTAATCCATGATTAATGCATTAATTATTGTTTGATTAATTATGAGTTAAAGCGTTAAGCCACACGTGCCAGTATTATGTTAGGTGAAATGTACATAGTATGGCTTTAAAGACACAGGGAAACTTGTATTAGAGGGATTTTCTTTTACAACTACTGCTTCTGACCCACCAAGGGGCTGCTAAGAGGGAATTTAACCCGAATTGCTCCCATGGAAATCCCTTGTGGCTCTGCACACAGACTGCTGTGGTTGGGAGCGCTGAGCGCAGTGTATCACGCTCTGCAATACTGCTCTAATTAAGTAGTAATG
The DNA here is from genome assembly GCA_900303255.1 of Lesueurigobius sanzi. Classification (NCBI taxonomy): domain Eukaryota; kingdom Metazoa; phylum Chordata; class Actinopteri; order Gobiiformes; family Gobiidae; genus Lesueurigobius; species Lesueurigobius sanzi. The sequence goes on from OMNZ01088605.1 coordinate 896, forward strand.
CATTATCACCAACATTGTTAAAGCCAAATAATTCAATTGTAAAGATTCACTAGACAAGAGGAGCCTCCACTCCCTCTTCATCACCATATCTATATATTGATCATTTACAAACAGGACGACCAATGAGGCGTGGACATTACAGCAGTGACTCATGCTGTAAAGGGCAGCCTCAGGTCTTTATAGAGCGGCTAAATATACACTAATGTTCATGACATTCTAGATTTTTGAGTTAGATTGGACATAGTTTTCCATGGAGGGCAAGGGCCTATATTAGCTTTGGAGGATTCACTGTTGATATAAATATAAACAGAACGAACACAAATGCTGAACCTTTTCCTTGTTTGTCTGTGTTCACAAACCTGTAGCCTAATATTAATTATATGTCTTACAACAGTCTTTGCTGATAGAGAAGACGTTGAACTTTGCTTGTTTCTCATGTGACTAGACCTAGTTATGGTGATATTAACCACAGGTCAGGTCAAAACATCTGCGTTTGACAATAAAAAAGACACATCTACCATAGAAATTCTGACATGTCCACGTGGGTCAGAATTCCTCAAAGTTGCCTCCATTACAGGAAGTGTCATGTGGTTAATACTGTCCACAGGAATAGGTGAGTGGGACCTAACATTGCAACAAACTACCCTCAATTTCTGCCTACAATCACGAGCACCGACCTGCATTCAACAAACACTTTATTAAGGTCAAATGTGTTTCTATAGCACATTTACAACAACCAGCATTGCCCAAAGTGCTCAAAAATACGAGTTTAAGATACAGTCCCTTTAAAACCAGCATCTAAGGAGCTGATTAGTTACCTAAACATTAATTTAAGGCGAGACACGGCAGGTGAAATCATACATATTTCATGCAGTGGGTCATTTTTTGATTTTTATCTAATTTTGTCCCTTAACATCATTGTTTTAATGTCAAAATCGTGCCAAAGGAAAGAGACCAACCTCACCCTTTACACTGGTTTTCTTATGACATTTTGCCAAGACTTGATCAGGAAGTCACTACAACATGGCCTTGCACCACTGTGTTTGTCACGTGCATCCGTTCATATTTACATATTTGCAGGGTCCCCACTCTACCTGGAAAACCTGGAAAACCTGGAAAATGACCTACCTTTTTTCAAGTCATGGAAAACACATGGAAAATTACAAAAAATGTGAAATGTCCTGGAAAAATATACTTTGTCCTCGTAACCGGGTTTCCGTGCGGCATTAAAAAGCATTAATTAAAGATTTGTTTTTTGAAATGATACACTTTTTCTGTTGAAAAGTTCTCCATTCTATCAACTTCTATTGAATATGGAAAATAATATTGAATACGCACCGATTTGTGGTATTAAAAATGTAGTATTTGGGCATTAAAATGGCATTCAAAAGCAATACATTTGACTTACTGCTCCCTGTATAAACCCTGTGAAAATATTTCTGCTCCCTTTTCTTTTCTGTTTAAAATAAATGTAAGCGATACTTTGCCCACCACACCAGACTAAAGACAAGCTCATTCTGCTCCAGTACACAGGAAAATGTTTCTTCTATTTCAATTTTTTTCTCAGGGGAGGCCCCCCGGACCCCCCATTTTACCACGTTCCCAAGAAAACATGCTTTACTTGTCTAAGCTCAAATCTCTTCAGACCAAAAAGTTATAGGTTTTACCCATTATTAGATCGCATCCACAGGGGGCGCTAGTGAGTGAGGAGGGCAAAGAGGTCCGCAAAATACCCAATCATAATTTTTTTTTTAAATGTCATGGAAAATCCTGGGAAGTACCTGGAAAATAATTTCAAGTAGAGAGTGGGAACCCTGATTTGGTATCCACATGACCCACGTAATGTCACCAAGACGCTGTAATCCATATTTGGTCATTTCCTTTCTGCGATAAGCCAGCAACAGAAGACGTCATAGATATACAGTCGTACATGTGCGTGCGTAGACGTTGCAAAATTTTAAGCCTTATCAAAATTAGTTTTTTGTTACACTCTTGCAACCAAATCTCCACTTTAGAAGCTCCTACAGACACCAAATCTTCCTGTCTTGTAATATTTTTTGAAGGATTTGTCAATCAAATTTTGCAATATTCAATTCTTAGCCTGATTTATTGAGTTTTGAACCCTGTAAAAGCAACTAATATATCAACAAAATAAAATCGTAAGTGCAAACCTGGGTCTATCCATTATTTAGTATCCATTCCTGAAAACATAGTCAATTTAAAGGATTACCATGACAGAAAACTTGCAATACATTTTGAATTCACCTGCAGTGTCTCACCTTGATCAGTATTTTTGACGTCTTCTAATCATCTCATGCCTGTTTAGTGTCGCTCTCCATGTTGCTGCAGAGTCAACAGTTGGAGGAACGACAGATGACTTTAACGCAAGGCCACCGAGCCTCGTTTTCATCGCACTAAAAGCAATTCAGTTCACTGCCAGGGAATTGACGCTCACAAATAGTAGCAATATGTTACTAATTGGGAAAATGAATGTCCGCACCTCTCTCACTGTGGCCGCTTCAAAGTAATGGCTTAATTCTATTTGCTCCAGAAGCTGCTAAGTGATGACATCCCGATTATGAACTATGTAACTAAGCAAAAAAAAAAAAAAAATGCGAGAAATCCATTAAAATGTGTCAACAATGGTGACAAAATGGCCAAACGAGTTGCCATATGATTGTGTTAGACACTCTGAGCTTTTGGCCCGGGAAAGAACACACCAAGCAAAACTGATTTGTTACACGTCCATTCTTATCAACCATTCAAGCAACACTCACTACATTATAAGGATTTGGAGGGTTGGGATTGTGATTTGTGGAGCCGGATGATGCATATTTGTCTTTTTGGCTGGTGTAATCTCGGTAGTACAGATGGCGCCTCAACACTAGACCGCAAGTGTAAAAGAAGTGGCAAATAGGTGATGAAATTACTCAGAGCTTAGGGCTTTCTCTCTTTCTCTCTTTCTCTCTTTCTCTCTTTCTCTCTTTCTCTCTTTCTCTCTTTCTCTCTTTCTCTCTTCTCTCTACTGTTACAATTTTAAAACAGAGAGCGGCTACTACGACCATACGACACCAGCAGATCGCACGAGCCTTCTTCACATCGTGCTCCGTTCAAGGGTAGCCCTGTGACAGCAGAGGTAAATACTGCGGATTGTCACGCCTGCCATGGCACCGGTTAGTTTGTGAGGTCCATTCGATTGGAGTGAACATTTTGTCCTATACAGTATGTGTTACCGGCAGGAAATGGCTGGATGATTTTGATTGTGATGGACGGAGGACTAGGTCAGAGCATCTGTAAAATGATTGCTTTTATGGCATGTTCTTTAGGCGGACAGTGCAGCTGCCTCATGGAAAACACGCCACTGAGATGTTTTAACAAGTTATGCTATTTTAATTAGATTAGTATTTAAGTGTTTGCTCATGTGCAAATACGATTAAATATAGTAAATTGTATTAATTAAAACCAAAATAGTGTTTTACATTTACTTTATGTGGAAAGGTTTACCTAACATTTACATACCATGTTCAATAAATCCAATTTTGATTTCTTAGAGAAGTCATTTGTCCATTTATTTTTTTATTTTTTACTAATTTACTGTACATCAGATTTGGGGGGCTATTACTGTAATACTGTCTGCCTCCTCTGGGTGTCCTGGCTCGGTGCCTGGTGGCTGGAGCTGATGTGCTGCTCCCGACGCAGACGGCTCCTCTGATGGTGCTTCCTCACCTGGTTCATCTGTACTCAGCCTGACTTATTGACTTACGCACTTATATTACTTATATTACGCACAATATTTTATTTACACTAATGGTGTGTGCGTGTGTGTGCGTGTGTTTGTGTGTGTGTGTGTGTGTGTGTGTGTGTTTGGACGGGGGTCTGAATGCTGAGGTGAATGCACTTGTAAATATATGTGAGGGGTGGGAGTTGGGTGTGTAAATTGATGTTTGTTTTAAATCTGCAAAGCACTTTGAGTTACATTTTTGTATGAAAAGTGCTTCATAATGAAACTTTGATTGATTGATTTATTGAATACACACAATTTTAAATGGTAAATTAGGGGCAACATGGCCACAAATACAGTAGCTGTATATTGTGTGTGTGTATATGTGATATTTTCCAGATATTGATATAACGGGATTTCTGCAGGATGAACATTGCTCAACTAATTTTACAGCATAAGTGTGTCAAAAATTAGGAGTTTGGCAGAAATCATACTGTATTTCTGGTCAAAAGTTGTCCGTTGTATCAAATTTCCTATATATTCCTATGAATATGTAAATTAATATTAAATATGTACTGATTTGTAGCATTAAACATTTAGTATTTGGGTATTAAAGGTATTAAAAAGCATTCAATTCGACTTGCCGCTACCTGTATAAACCCTGGATAAGATGAGATAAGACTTTTTTGATCTCACAATGGAGAAATATACTTGTTACAGCAAATCTTAAGATAAGATCACACATGGGAGGTGGGGGGAGGGGGAATGTGCCATCAAAGAAAAAAAATTGAGTAAAATAAGCGTCTATCAATAAACTGTATAAACATCATTAATACACACTGAATGAAATAAAATAAACTCTAGGTTGCAAGAGAAAAATATTACTACTACTACTATGCTACTATATGAAAATAAATGGCCGTATCAGAGTTGGCAGATCTAAACGGTTATCAAGTCATTCCCATGTTAAGACCTCATGGAGACAGAATATTTTTGGATATTGTAGCTAATTAAGCGACATTGACGGGTGATGCACATGCACAGCACAACCAATCCAACAGAGAAAGAATTCAGTTCCATGCAATTGGTTTTATTGTCACGTCTATCCCATGGAAAGCACAGGCAAAGAATCAAACCTGTGTTAGTCTAAAGAGAGGGAAGAGAGAGGGGGAAGAGAAGAGTCCATCTGCTTGGTTGATGAAGCTGTCGGTCAGTGTAGCCTTAACCGCTGAAGAAGTACTGCAGATGTAGATTGAGTGTATTGTTTCGTATACAAGGCAGACGGCTGTAAAGATGTGTTATTTATGCATAATCCAGCCGTAAAAGTCAATTCTGCTCTTGTCAATAGAAACACTATATCCAGGAAGATTCCCATCAGCGTGGACTTCCTGTTTGAAATTGACACCTGAGCCACTCCTCCCTCTATCATCGCCCGAGTGAAATATGAGAGAGCTGCAGCATATTGTTGTTCATCACGCGGCTCTACTACCTGTGTGATTTAAGGGATTGGATCCGAGTCTACAGCTCCACCTGATGTATAGCACGATCTGCGCTCCCATATAGATTACCAGAAGAAGGATGTGCCCTGTCATCTCCGCAATCTCACCCAACCATGACGCAACCTTGTTAACACAGTCAAATAACTTATTCTTTTAGAGCTTTGGTTAGGTTAAATCAACTGAATATTGTCGTTAAAGCCACAGTTTTTATGTTGCAATGACACAAGAGCGTGTCAACACTAACCATTATAACTAACAATGTTTACAGTGAGTTATCAAAATAAAACATTATGGATCATGACCAAACAATGTATTTGTAGTGATTCTTCAGTCTTCATCTGTACTCTGTAGTTGAATGTATTTGTAGTTTGGCTACCTGCAGGGTATAGGGCATGGAGACAAGCAGTTGGTGTCCCGCTCACAGTACTTTTCACATATGAGGAGAGGTTGCAGTTCTCAGATTGCATCTTAAACACAGCATATGATCTGGTCCGGTTAAAGTGGATATATCATGAATATGGGACTTAACTTTATCTTTTAACATTTATTGAAATGTTTTTGAAGTTTTGGAATACACCAACTGGACTTACAATTTCGTTGTACTTGTTGCAATGACAATAAAGATTATTCATTCATTAAGAACATTAAACATTATACATTCTTTTGGGTACTCATTTGAAATCAGGTCTCTGTAATGATAAGCCAGTGGCTCTGAAACACAGAGGTCAGGGCTGGTTTTCCTAGAGCTCCCCTCGCAGGCAGCAGTGGGAAGATTTGGTACCCTGCCCAGTCAGACCACACTTTACAAAGACGTGTAGTCTGGGGTCAGCGTCATCTCATGATTGACACACAGATTAACCAATCAGAGAAACGCATGGTTCCACCAACATGGCGGCTTAACATGTGCAAAAGCATTTAAATATAACCAGAAATATCATATTGAAAATTGCCATCTTCTGCCAAATCCACAGCAAACTTCTAAACAATTTTAATTTAAATTTTAGTTACAAACTCATTGCTGCATTATAAATCTGCATCTGTGATTGGCTCGATAATGAAATTGGATAAGGATTGGCTGTGAGTAGACCTCCCGACGCTCCTCCGTGTGAACAGGAAGCCTGTCACCAAACTAAAGACTTGGTAAAAACAAAATTTCTTTTTAACCAAACAACATGACTAGCAACTCCTTGGCGCCGCGGTGTACACACAGTGCACAGAACTACTAAAGACGGACCCGGTGTTGGATTACGGGATTAAACATTTTGGAAGACAGTTCTGTGTTTTTCCTATGATGTATTACAGTATAGCTCAGAAAGTACAGACTGAACACTACAGCAGTAGATTAAGAAACCAGGACGAAAAACACCAAAGTGGACAGGATTACATGAGAGATTGATAAAAGAACAGCACCTTTTAAAGCTCAAAAAAGTCAATGTTGCAGGATATGTTTTCTTTACAGACCGTTGTCTGTGGTCAAATGAACGTTGTGTAACAAGATATGATTTAGTCTGTTTGGTGCTGCCCCTGCGGCTGTCGCTAAATTTTGGGTTTTTTACTTGTGATTGTGCTGGGTCATTATGCCAAAGCCATCTGCCACACTGGCCCACCACTGTCAGTGCTACGCCGTCCCCCATTAAAGAGATAGTTACGACATGCCTCCGGATCACAATTACTGTCCAAGGCCCCGGGTCCTCTCCTCTGACTGACCTCTGCTGTGGGTCAGGCAGTCATAAAAAGCACATTGGCCAGTCTGGAGGAGAGCTGGTTCTGATTGCGTGGGTTTGCCCATTTATCTGTGCAGCTGAGTGAATTTTGAGATGCTAAGGCCTTTTCAGAAGCGTGGGCTGGCCGTCCAACAGACACTGGGCCAAAACAGTCTGTCTGCAGTGCCTTCTGTGGGAGGATAGAGACTCCTCATCGCGTTGAAATCTGAGCCAAGGAAGAATTGGAAGCACCCATGAAAAAAATAGGCATTATTCAAGATTTTGGCAGACAGTATTACTGTGTATTACAGCAAGCCAGCACAAGTGGCAAAATTGTTTCAGAATCTGAAAATGATTTATTGGGAATTGATGATCCATAACTCACTGTGAAGTCATTGTTGATAATAAGGAACCAATGAATTGATTCTTTACAGATCAATACTTAAAAAAATAAAAATAACAATTAGTACAATGATCATTATGTAGAACAGTGGTAGGCAAGTTTGCTTGGAGGCGGGCCAATTTTTTTCCTAGTCAATAGATCGAGGGCCGAAACCACCCATTGTGGATCAAAACTGAAGGACCACTTTCTACTATTACTTGTTTCATACGTTATATAGATTTAAAAGGGGAGTTTGGAGGTCTTCCCATAAGGAAAATTTAAAAATAAATTGTCAATATTTCTGTATTTATGGAGTACTTTCACCAGTCTGTAGATCTTTAGAGTGTCATTACATTTCTCAAATTCGTCTTAGGGGCCAGCGGGCATGTGGTCGAGGGCCAGATTTAGCCCCCGGGCCTGACGTTGCCTACCCCTGATCTAGAATAACATGCAAAACTGCGAAATGCATCTTTAATAACCGGAAAATGCAGGATATACACATGGTTTTTGGATCACTTTGCTTTTATTGTTTGTCGATTGTGTCCAAACTCATTCTTAACTTTCCTCACATTTCTAGCATCTCAGTTCTGAACACATTTTACAACTTTCAAGGTCACTTTTCAGGGTGACTGTGACAATAATGTTAACAACAACATGCCTCATTGTTCTTGAGTGAAAATAAAGAATAAAGAAATGGCTTTACAATTCCATGCACAGTGTATTTTCACAAATACTTTTATTCCTTTACAACTTCTTGAAAAAGGACAAAACCGATTTCACTCCACGACCAGGACAAATGTCAAAGGGCCTTTAATGCTTGGATTTCTCCATCTCATAATATTGCAGGCCAGAATGATTCTTCTCTCTACTTGCACCTGCTTTGGCTTGAATTAAAAGCGGCCCCTTCCGTTCTGCCGTGCGATAAACAAATGGTACCACGCGGAGGTCTCAAGGCTGCCAATGCGTTCTGAACTCATTCAAACGGGAATATGAATGTTAGCCATAAATAAGAGGTGCACGTTACTGTAAAGGGGTAATAAGTAAGATTTTACTGCCCCATAGCGCAGAATGACCATAATATATCTGCGGCGGCTTGATGGCACGCTTGATCAATAGAACTGAATCAACACAACTCACCGGGCGCCCAGAATTCCCCTGCATTTCAGAGCCGACGACTCATCTGCATCGGGACCTAAATCCTGCACGCGCCTCACCGTCCCCCCCCCCCCCCCAGCTGCTTGTCAAATATCACAAGACTCAAGTTGTTCCCTGGGTTTCGTTCCCGGCTCTTCCCCCGCGCCCCGGCTGAGCTGGTAATTAGGAATCCCGAAAAATGCGACTCGATGCCAGTCACAGCTGTTATTGTGCAGGTGCGGGCGATGAGCATCTTAGGGCTGACAGCGGTACAGTGCAATCCGCCGTGTCAAGGGTCTGAGCGCGGGGGGAGGGGGGAGGAGGTGGGAGGGGGGGGGGTACAAAGCAGGAAACAGGTAGGAGACTTTTTGTCGTGGAGAAGTCGTCAGACAGTTCTCAGACTTGTTTCGCGCCGCGCTCAGCTGCTCGATCTAGGTACTCAGGCTGGTTTGAGAGGCTTCCAATGAGAGGAGGAGTTAGATCTGCCACAGACCAACCTGCTTGTTCTCTCCCCTAAGTCAGGTTCAACCGTGAACCACTGGTCCGAGCCGGAGTGGAACCAAAGGTCATTGTGACAGTTAATGTATGCACTTAATGGCTCTGTTGTTCCTGTGATCTAGGTCTCAGGTTGCCATTGTATACGGGAGAGATTAGGGTTTTATCTCAAACATAGTGAACAGTCAGAATTGAAAGGAGAGTCCATTGAGTGGACACTGCTTGGAAAATAATAAGATAATTTCTCAAGGGCTGGACTTGGCATGACTTGGGCTCAGACTCAGTTTTAGGTGATAGAGACTTGAACATTCTTACACTAGACTTGGACAAACTGAAGATTGAAACTTGGACTTCATGCTGACCTGGACTCAAAACCGCATGACTCGACTACATCTCTGGACAGAGCTGTAAAACAGATTAGGGGGTAGATTATTACTGTACTGCATGTGCACATACTGTATGTATTTAAAGCATTGCACATGAGCTGCTTTAATAAATTGTTTGAGACATTTGCGTCACCCCAGTTTTTCTGTTTATTTTGGGACAGAATGAATACAAAGGCTAAATTGGAAGCAAGAGATTCAGCTGCCACTACTGACTATGGACGCCTGGCATGGAATGGACAGCAGTGAAAATGTGAGTGTCCATTCATGGCTCATTTGGCAAATAAGATAATATCTCTCCACGTACCTGGCTGACAGGCTCACACAGCCTCCCAATAATTTTCTTTATGACTTTGACTTACCTCTGTGCACCTGTGCGATAACCTATGATAGTTACCTAATCTTGTAACTTGTGGCAGATACAGGCTATCTCATCAATTAAAATACCCCATAGGATTATTGAATCCCAGCAGGAATGACGTAAAATATTATCTGTTATGATCTGCTTACAGCAGCAGTGTAATTATTCTTGACCACATCTCGCCCTACTGTGTGGAGATGGGAGAGCTGAATCCATCTCTTTTTAATTAACCACAGTGAAGAAGGCAAGGCAAGGCAAATTTATTTGTAGAGCACAATTCATACACAAGGCAATTCAAAGTGCTTCACAATTTCATAAAATTACAAGAAAGCAGATAAAATCAATCAATAAAACAAATATAATCATTAACTAATTACATTAAAAGTGACATGAAATAGAGCTTGCTCAATTCAACCAAGTCTGACTTTCAACCCTCTCCTATATCGTGTTGGTTGGTGCTCGGAAACAAATTATAAAGCCTTCTATGAGTAATTTGTAAAGATCAATTTGATTTGTAAAATTGGAAGGACCAATGAGGCAGATTGGCAGTCTGGCTTCCCTCAGTCGACCTGAGGACCGCCTACATTAGGCTAGACATTAGACCGGCTACATTAGCTTACTACCACTCCATTTGAAACTTCCATTGGTCATCTTGATTCCCACTTAGTACATTGCACCAGTGTTTCCCAACCTTTCTTGAAGTTCTGTGTGCAGAAGGGGGAAGAAGGGCAGATGGGGTCTTTCTGTGTAGTGTTTATCGGTTTCTTCCTGGTGCTCTGTTTTCCTCTAGTACCTCTACCGCAAAAAAGCATCAGCCCAGTGTTCCCTTTGAGGCCAGGATTTCCCTGAAAGGAGATTTTGAATCTCATTGGGACTATCCAGGTTAAACAAGCGTCAAATAAAATACCTCACAGATACATTTATGGTGATATACTAACATCACGCATGAATTTTGATGAAAAAGATCCACGAAAACGGTTGAAATGGGCAGCATACCTCGAGCCAAAAATAACCCCTGCAGTTCCGGCATAATAAAGTGTTGGGAAGTGAAGAAGTGGAGCAGTCGTTTGACATGTGGTGTAATGGACAGGACACTAGCTGATGGAATGAGCCTCAGTGCCGGAGAGAATTCCCTGGTCTTGTCTGTGATTAGACCTGGAAAGAGCGACTGCTGGTAAACACCAACCGTTTACTCTGAAGTAGACAAGACAGGCCTGTCCGTTCCTGCTGCTTTGTCACCAATGCTCGACGCCTATTTATTATGCTTCCTTCCGTATATATTCATTTTTTGTTTACTAGCCCTACTTTGCACCACGCTCACCGCACCTCCAGCACCACTACAGTATGTCCGCTCTAAAAGCCTTTCACTACGTCTCAAAATATTTATGAATCTGTTCTTTAGCGTGGAGTGCTCTTGTGACGAGAGCCATAGAATTCCACCTATAGGAGTGCCATATTTGCAACTCCAGGCTCGCGAGTCCATTTGGCTATTACTGAGAAGACCGCCAATGCCAAGAACATGTTTTGTGCTGCGTCCTCCCAGCAACAAATATGCCAACGCTGTACAGGACAAACAACAATTGCGCGTGCGGTGAATTGGTTGCATTTCGGTAAACAGCATCCCTCTGTCTATTCTGCCTCTCTCAGCACGACCACCAGGCACATCGCCTAAGGTCTGTTTCATATTGAGGATTAATCATCAATCTGGATAATGTTAGCGCTGAAATTACACATTTGAGTCTTCATTCCCATCCACTACATCCATCTGGACCTCGCAGTTCTGAATGCATTACCTCCGTGGCGATTGAAAAAGCACCCCCCCCCCCCAGCGTCATTCACTTTCCCTTTGAATCCGAGAGGGGGGGGAAATGGGAAGGTTGAGTGGGAGCGAGGTGACTAACTCGTGGCTCTTTGTCGGGGAAAACTGTCTTAAAATCATATCTGGATAGCTTCTGCTCACTGACTTTTTAAAATATCTTTGCCCCCCCCCCCCCCCCCCCCCCCCCCCTCTCACAC
>OMNZ01088605.1:14160-24656 GCA_900303255.1 Lesueurigobius sanzi
ATCTTGCTCCAGGCCTTCAGTAGCTGATGACGATCTTTGGAGTAAGATCGAAACGTCCTACACTTCAACTACAGAGTACAGATGAAGACTGAAGAATTTTTGCATTCATTATGTTCTTTCTCAGGACACTAACCAATCAGTGTCTGTTTGAAATGTTGCTTCTTTAGAGGCATACTAATGAGAAATTAAGAATAAATGTTATTTCTATCAGAAATGTGGTTCTCTTTTCAAAGTCTACTCTATAGACATTACACTACATCTGATCACCCCATTAATCAATGTAAATAATCCATAGATTAATCCATTACTAAAATAGTCAATAGTTGCAGCCCTAGTTTTCTTGCTATATACTTCACGGACGATCTGATATCACCAAGTAATTAAGAGTCCAGGACCTATGTCAAAGTTGTTTGCCCAGGACCAATGTTACAACCAGCCAATCAGGGCTCAGTTGCTAGATAATTACTTGGTGATATCAGGAGCATCATAGTGGACGGAGAATGTTTTCAATTGCAAGAACATACAATACATACACATTCTAAGTTAATGTTCAATTTATAACATTCAATGCTAAACTCTACAATTAAAAATTCGATGCAAGATTTTGTCTTTTAACTTTGAAAATGCTGATGATCTTTGTTAATATCACGGTAATTCCTGCATGGGCTTATCCACATGAAACCAATTCTGAGCTAACTATATCAGACACATAATTTGATTTTGATGTTGAACATTCAGAACCCAATAATTTTGTGATTTAAATATGATTAATTTAACACATGAATTCGTAGTATTGTTTTGCGTGTGTCTTAATACCTAAAACAATGATTAGCTTGTTTTAATATTGATAAAAAATGTATTATATTGACCTTTACAGACCCTTTGTATTGTATTTGTGATTGGCTCTATGAAGGCCACCAGGGTGTTCTTGTTGAGTATGTACCAAATGAAATGCGCCGGGTGAAGCAAGGGCCAGAATTACAGATCCCTATTAGCGCGTGTCCTCCATCAATAGCTTTCAGCATTGAGTGTTGTGTCTGGCTCATGCTAATTTTGGAGTCGGCGATCCGTGTGAGAGCGTCCGAGGATAGTGGAGGGTTTCAGGTCAGTCCGCTGCAGGCCGCTGCCGGTGCTTTTCTCACCTCAAGAAGATGAACAGGTAGCGAGCGCTGAGAGGTGGCACACCGCATGTCAGGGTGGGCCTGGCTTTTTTAATCTCACAGCACTTTCAGGATGAGTAGTGTCTGGTTGTTTTAATGTATCCCCGAATTATTGGTCTCGCAATACAATGTGACACTAAATTCACGGCACGTTCAAATGGAGGACAAAAAAAAGTGAAACGTTAAGAGAATGATCTGAAAAGATAGGTTTTAATATTTATTTACATATTTTTGGTAACAGCATTAAAAAAATGAGATACATTGGAAGACCGTCTGGGATTGCGCCGTTGACTGGCTTTCAAATTCGAGACTAGAGGCGCAAGCCAATCAGAAAAATGTGGGACGTAGGTAGGAAGAGTGGCGAAAACGTCCTTTTAAATAAGATGAACCTTCAGAGCAGCCAGTTGTTGTGTTTTTTAGGACAAGTTCAGCTCATTCAAAACAGAAGATAAGGCCGTGCGAGAATATTGCTCCGTTTGCGGCCGCCGTGTTCACTAGTTTGTTGACTAGCATCGCTAACTCCCGCCCCCTGCGCTGTGATTGGCCTGGTACCGTTCTCACCAGAGTTTGAGCAAACCGACGAAGCAATCCCGGACGGAAGGACAGAAGTCCTTCATACCCACCGCTGTCAGACTGTACAATTCTACTGTATAGCTCCATGTGCAATAACATCTGTGTTTACAATATCTGCAATGTCACTTTATCAACCACCTGAATGTAAACAGTCATTTATTATATATTACCTGCAATGATAATTCCATTTCATATAATTCGACTAGAGTTTATTTTTATTTTATTTTATCTATTTAGTGCTTAAGAGATGCTTGTACAGTTTATTTACAGAGAGACGCTAAGAGACTATCTTTATTCTATTTTATTTTATTATTACTATTATTACTATTACCGCTTCTCTGATGACACTTTTCCTGACTTTGTGCACCCCCCTGTGTGATCCTCTCCTAAGAGCTGTTGTGACAAGTAAATTTCTCCATTGTGAGATCAATAAAAAAAACTATCTTATCTTATCTTATCTTATCTTATCAGACTGTCTTCCAATGTATCTCATACATGGAGTCAGGCTGGTGAGGCCAGGCTGGATTTATTCACCAATAACTATAGCTTATTCAAAAACGAAACAAAATATTCAAAATCCCCTCTGTGTATCTAATATGTCAACAAAATAAAGCCATAAATTCAAACCTGGCTCAATTCAATATTATATATACTGTATTTCATTGCCAAAATATAGGTGGTTTTGAAAATGCCTTTGTTTTATATGAAGACATAAAATGCCAGAGAACTTGAGAACTTTCCCCCCTATTCACTCACAGTGTCTCACCTTAATTTAAAATAGAACTTTTTAACCATCAGTTTACACATCTCCTCACCACTAATCAGCTTTCTAATCATCACATAAGGGTTGAACAGATTCTTCAAGGTTTGCCACAACAAATCAATTGCCTCTTTGGGTGCAGTGATGGAACTAGATTGAACAATATTGAACAAGATCATTTAACACTTACAGTATGTCCAAACAAGAGTCAAAATGGGAATTTCCTAGTTATGCTATTTACAGTACATGAGTAATTAAACTGTCAATGTTTAATTCAACCCATGTATCTCTCCTTTGGATGTTTTGCTTGTGTGTGGAGTGTAAACAGCTCTGGTCTCAAGTATTTGGAACATCATGGTGCAGTTCAGCTTCAACGAGCAACACGCTGCACTTTGATTGGGCTTTCTGCCGTAGCGTAGCAACAATTGCTTGGTAGCCTGCTTCGAGGTTGTGCTTTGGAGCTGTGTGTCATGTGTTTTCAAAGCCTCCCATCTCATCATTTCGGTCAATGAGTGGCGTGCCGCACACTAACGTCGAACCTTCCCTTCCGCCGAGCCCCGTCAGGTGTATGGTAATGTCGGAAACAGTGGGGAGGCCAGGCTTTGATCCAACAGTGTGATCACAGCTATATGCCGTGAATAAGGGGCACGTCGCGCAGCACACGTCGGGATTCAAATCAGTCACTTTCAAATGGACTCGGACAAAATGGCTGACTCAGACTCTGTTAATCCTGTTATAAGTAAAGATGACATACACTTGCAAGATTTGGCTTTGTGCAGCGACTCGGAGCGAATGAAAATATTCAAACTATGGTCTGTGTGAAAAGAGGCTCCAGTCATTCATCTCCTCTATCCTGGGCAGGTGACTCATGCCGATCCCGGGGGCTATTGACCTGACACAGGGTATTCAGTCAATGGTCAGAATTCACAGAGACATGCCATGATAAACAATCAATTATTCTCAACACCATGTACACGGCCATCAATTTGTCTATGTACTGTATGTCTTCCAATGATGAAATGAAAAGGTAGCACTTTATAATAAAGGAGCATGAATTGATGCATAATTCATGATGAATTTATGCATTCATTCATCGTGAATTAACATGAGTGCATTACTTTTCATGATAAAATACTGAATAAACACAGTTAACAAAGGCAATGGACTAATAATTAATGTTCATGATGAATTCTTTGAGTAGAAAAAGCACAAACCTCAGTGTAAACTTCATAATGAATGTGCCTCTTGAACTACATCTTTTAATACTTAGCCGTGCTTTATCAAAAGTGGTATAATATTGGGCTTCACAGTAACAAGGTCCCGGGTTCGATCCCTGGGCCGGACGAGGCCTTTCTGTGTGGAGTTTGCATGTTCTCCCCATGTCTGCGTAGGTTTCCTCCGGTTTCTCCTACCACCAAAAACATGTACAATAGGCCAGGATGAATGAGAGTGAGACAGTGAATGGTTGGTGGTGGTGGTGGAGGGGCCGATGGCGCAGAATGGCAGCCATCACCACTGAGTATGGAGTGAATGAATAATGTCTACAGTGTGGCGCTTTGAGAAACTTGGTAATCAGGCTTGAAAAGTGCAATACTTTTCAAGCCATTATTATTATTATTGTTATTAATATAAAATGGCAAAAGCATAATTACTGATACAATAACGATTGTGATACATGTAGACGTACTAAACATTTTAAATGTGGCATCCAGCTTTTCTAAACTTCTTTAAATAACTTGGTGTATATTTGTGAAGGCTCTCAGTCGTCCAGGAAATGTCCAGGAAATTGTAGTGAGGCTTGAATCATCGACTGGACTGGGTTGATTGAATGAACCCAGTTGTGTATAGTGCCTATAGGCTCTTTAAATTAGATATCAGGATATTAAGAAACTTCTAACTGAATTGATTTGTTTAGTTACTGTATACAAAATACCGGAAAATGAATTAATGATTTTTTTTTTTATTATGTGTTGAATGTTAATCTTATCTCGCTTTTGTTTGTAATTGTTCTAAAAGTGATCAAAGTGATTAAGGGCCACATTCATATTGAACTACTGGCTTTGATTGTGTTTTTTTGTGTTTCCCTCGTGTGTGTCTCCTGCGCAAGGAATTAATAATGATCATAAATAGTTACTCATGAAAAATAATGAATTCATGATGAAGTCATGCCGGAATTTACAACGTATTAATGCATACATTCATCAAGAATTATTCCATTATTCATGTACCTTTATGTGTTATCGATGAGAATGATGCGCAAAAATAAGCAAAAGTTAAATCTGGAATGCAAAAAAGAGTCGAAGAATGATCTTATGTCGGAGACTTTTGTAACTGTTTACTTGACCAAAGCTGTTAGCTACAATTAATGTTTTAAAAATGATAACCTCACCACCGAAATATACCAAAGTCTTTGTTCTTCGTCTTATGGCGTGGTATTACTGTTATAAACATTCTAAATACTTACAGCAAATCCCAAACAAGCCATTTGATTGCATGTATGATCTCACAGCATGGCCGGGGCTGTGAGATCATACAGAGTCTGCAGGAGCGTCTTCACACACGCCACTTGAATGTCCCGTCCGTAAGTTAAAGTCAGCCGGGCCGTTTGTCAGATATGAACTGGAAGGAAAAAGTAAGTGACTGGGAGGCATTACATTACCATGTGTTACTATTTATATCAGGGGGAGCAAGGGTGACCCACTAACTCACATGTGTTACGCAACATATGAATGAACCCTAATGTCAAAACGCACGTGCCCATGACGGGGCATTGGTTCTGCTCGTCATAGAAGCCCTTTAGATTTAGTGATGATAAATGCTCAACAGTTGGTCCAATCAGACATCTTATACATACATAATAAAGGTGCCTTAAATAATGTCATTGTTTACATGTAAAAGACCATAAATAAATGATGTGGGTGTCAGCGTGTCAAGATGGAATGAAAATAATGCTCTTGTTCATCAGAGCAAACACAGTGATTTAGCAAATTGTTGGATTGCAGTCCTGTGAGCAGCAACATTACCTGGAGCAGGAACCCTCTGGTTGTCATCAGCACTACTCTCACGTGGAATGAAAACTTTTTATATTCTATTAATAAAAAATTTAAAAAAATGAAATGCAAAGTTTTTGATACATTAAAATAATCACATGGTTATTGACAAACAATAGCTTCTCCGTTATAAGAACACATTTGACATTATGAGGGTGACCACTATGTTAAATGCACGTTGTTAGAAACAAACCCTGTTATAAGTAAATAAACAAGCCCTGTTCTGTTTTACCTCCGCTTTAGCCTCCTTCAAATCATTGCTAAGTGGCGCTTGTACAGCAGGATTGTTTTGTAATTGACTAAATAGCTTGCTATTAATAATGTATATATTTTCATCCATCTTTAATATGCAGGAATGAATGCAAGGAATCATTTAAGAGTGTGGCTAACCACTGTGCCCATCTTTATGAAATGAAGAAACCATTACAATGGACAATCATGGTACTGTGTTTGAGCAGGTGTAATTACAATCTCTCTCCAAGACGGTATCAGCAACGACCCTGTCCGTATAATAATTATCTGTGTTTTGTTTCCATGCTCTCTGTGTTGAAACACAAAGTGTTTGTCAGAAATAGGATGATGTGAATGAATAGAGTGCATCCTTTGTAGACACACTCGAAGGATAGTTCATGACCTTTCAGAGAGCTGTGATCAGAGCCTGTGGGACAAGGATTTCCCCCTCCCAGTTTCAGCAAAGAAAGTTACATGTGCTCTGTGGATATAACATATTTTAAAAGTGAAGAAAAATCAATAAAGAAGTGTTCCCACAGAGATGGCCCTGTCAAGATGATGAAGATTATGATGGTGATGATGATGAGAAAGCTACAGATGATTCTAATGCAGGGTTGAAATGTAAACGCTGGGTGGCCTGATGGCACGAGGGCTGGCTCCGTGGCACTGGTTGCCTTGCCTTTGTCCCACTGACTCCACAGCGGTGACAGCTGTGGGTCTACTCCTTTAAACGAGCCTTTGCGCATAGCCTTCGAAACACCACAACTGCATCAGTGCTGCTGGGTTGCTTAGCAACTGGACAGCACAGAGATCCCTGAAGAAAGCCTCCTCCTCTGTATAAAACACAAGCTTGTATGATTCTTGCATTGTGATGTGCGCGTATTTGCAGTTTGCACCAAGGATGTTTATTCATGATCAAACAAATAAACAAGTGTGAAATCTAAACAGCCAACTCGCCAGTGAAAGTCAGTGCGTGCCAAAGTGTGCGAGTCAGGAAGATGCCAAAGTAGAGGAATGCCTAAACCCCAGAGCGCACACACGGCACCTGAAGGTAGAGGGACACTATTGTGCCAAGTACATGCAGTGACTGATGAATTCACCTTTGGTGTCCCCCTGGACAGCGTTAGAAGCTAAACCCTCTGTGTAAAGACCTCACAGACAAAAGGCTGAGATTTGCTGGCCGCGTGTGCGCGGACTGTTGAATGTGTCGTTTGTTTGGAGCTGCGAGCGGAGCACATTAACGCGCGTCCATTTAGCGTCTGACAGCGGAGGCAAGTGGACTTCACATTGGTCCGCATGTTTAGTGAGCTCTGATACATGCGCTGGTGTATCAGGGGCCATCCATATTTCTCGGCACCTCATTTTTTTTCTACAGAGGAGTGATATAGCCTGCTCTGACGTCTGCATCAGATATTACCCAGTGCTTTTTCAATGTGCATTTTCCCCTCAGTGACTTTGCGCTGATCTACATCATCATCGGCGGCAGCAGCAGCATCAACGGGGGCAAAAGGGAATGAAGATTTCATTTTTGTGTTTTAGAAGAAGTCCGCCGCTCCCTCTGAGCCGAGCAGCTTCCCCTGCTCTAACCGATATCTTTGGAGAGCATCACGTTGTGGAATAGTCTGGCGCCCTATAGCCCCGCTGGAACCATGCCTCTTTTGCAAATTTGGACTGGGAAATTTTATCCACCGATTTGATCAGAACTCTGCTGCTGCTCAGCCGTTCATGTCAGTGTTTGTGTTTTCAGGAGAGCACTTGTCATCACTTTTAAAAGTATTGCGAGCGCGTTTTTGAGCAAGATGTCTGATCTTCTGGTGTTGGTCGAGGGGCTGTGTGACTTGCACGGATTTCCATAGCGAGGGAAAAACAGTGGGGGCCAATTACAACGTTGGTGTTTGCAAAAGAGACACAATTTCTCCAAGACACTGCATGCGTATTGTAGGCAAGTTTACTGGACATTTCCCCGAGGCAATTCTTTTTGATTGCCATTTTATTTTGTATGTTTTTGGGAGGGCAATTGGACTGGTTGGATTATATGAACTATATCTAGTATACGGATTTGTGGAGATGTTGGGTCGTCAAGAAGATAAATTATGTGGAATTCTCTCTGCTCTGGCGGCTTTGTCCTTCGTATGCTTTATTCAAAGGTAAGACAAAAAGACACGAAACTTTCCACACCAACAAACCTGATTAGTGTCCAGTGAAAGGCTGGGATGTGACAAATCGCGTTAACGCACTACCAGGCCTTACTTATTACGCGCAATGTGGCTGTATATATATGCGCTCTATTAGACTGTTGTGACTGGCGTGTGCGTAAAAGGCGACGCGCGCGTGCCCACCATAGGAAACCTTTCTGTAAAAATGTAATCTATCCTCGTATTAAAAAACATCTCTGTGGTTACCGATTAGGGGGCCACTTTAATTATCAGCCTATTATGAGACGCTGGTGAGTAGGCGATGATTCCGTGATGGGATTTCTTCAATCAGCCCCATCATCGTTGTCACTTATGAGCCCACAGCCAGCTCGTGCCAGTCGCTCTCCACTATCCAAATATTCGACAGCAGGTCATCACGTATCATTGTCTAAAATTTCAATAAGTCCGCCTTTGTCTTTTGGCACTGTTAATCCAATATGCTTTTTTTTTTTTTTTTTTTAATTTGTCAATGATAAAGCCAGATTTATTTATTTTTTTATACTTCTTTCTTGCCTGCAGTGACCAGGTGCCAAAGAACCCCTCTGTTGTTTCCAGTTAAATTACAAATGTGTGGGTGGGGTGTCACTCAAATCCAGAAATGACGCTCACTGATGCATGTACTCCACAGTGAGACGCTTCCTTCAGGTGTCCCGAGCCAAAAAAAACCCCATCCATCTTGACAACTGCGTTACCTGTGGGCTAATTGAACGGTGCCCCCCCCCCCTCCTCCTCCCCTCTCCTTCCCTCCCTAGAACTGGGGGGGCTTTGGTGACATATCTGCCCACTCCACCAGTTCTATAGCCTTCATAACCTGAGCTTGGAAATCTTGGAAATCTTGGAAATCTTGGAAATCCGGCCAGCCATTGAAGAGCCGTGGGTCAAGAAGCAAAAAAAAAAAATGTTCTAGGTGTCAGTCAGAGCAGCCCAGACTGTGCATTCCTCATGGGGACTGTCTCTGTCTGTGGCCCCTGCGTAAAGGGGGGTGGTGGGGGGGTAGTAGTGGTATATGTGGTGTTGTCCGCTCATTGAAATGCAACTCCATGTGTTGACTGAGATGGACCTCTGCCTCATAGGTGAGCTAACAACAGTGGCATTTCAAACGCTGCTGTGCTCCGAGTGGCCGACGTTGATAAGATTCTTCGCGGATGACGCTCCTGCTTATTAGGAATAATTGTGTGCGGAGAGATGGATTTTGAAACCTGCAAATTTCTAAGAGGAAGAAGTGGGGAAGTGATACTGTGTCACCGTTTTAAATATAAATAAATATATTTTAAGTACATTTAAAGAAGAAAAGTATAGCCAAATCCGATGGTTTTCGATTCTCACATGGGCAGATTTGAACATTCTTTTGCAAATTGAGTGTCTTGAGTGTCAAATTGAGTGACTGTGTCTGAACACTTCATGCACGCTTGGAAAAAATGCTCACAGCTTTTATGAATTTTAGTTTATTTGTTTTAAAAAGAAGAAAACAATGAATCAGAAGTGCTGTTGGACATGGTCAAACCAACAACAGTCTTCCATATTGATCACTGAGCATCTCGTTTTCCTCACGGGGCCAAAACCAAATCCAACGCCACTGTGTCCAACTTTTACTTCACATTGGGACAAAGAGATGTTTACTTTCAAGCGGGGGATGAATCGATGCCCCGACGGAGGCATTTATTATGCTGAGTCCATTCTTCTTTCGTCAAAGCCTCATTATGTCGACGTAAGTGCTTCCTCTTCAAAGGTAGCATTCATGTCATTAATGTGGAGAACAGAGAGTACATGCTGTCGTTTCCTGGCTTCCTTCTTGCCGGAGAAGAGAGCGCTGTGAAGGAAAATAAAAGACATGTTTAAATGCCTCAATTTTGCTGAAATGAAAAAAAAAAAAAAGAAAAGATACTGTACACATTTGCTGGTCTGTGCCCTCAGCTCCTCTGGAAGCACAGGAATGTCTGTGGCCAAGACCACTGTGGACAAGTTGCTGAAGGGATATGACATCCGCTTAAGACCTGATTTTGGAGGTTAGTGCCATCTCTCATTACTCACGCTGTTTTCATGAACATTTTACAGATAATGACTGTCTGGTGCCGTAAACATGGTAAAAACACAATTTCAATACTTTTCAGAAAAAGAAATAGATAGGAGGCTCATCTGGTAGAGCTGCTTTTCAATGTTTTTTTGTTTTTTTCCTGAATGCTGTTCATCTTGTCTTACTTTTTAAATTTTCATCTATATCAGACAAATAGGTACAGTGGGTTGCATAACTATCTGCACCCCCTTCAACTTTTTGACATTTTGCCATACTAGGGCCATAAACATACATGTATTCAATTGAAATTTTAAGTGAAAGACACACACTATGATTATGATTATTATGATTATGAATAAAACGCTGAAAAGTGGGGTCAAAAAGTTGAAGGGGTGCAGATATGTATGCAACCCACAGTAAGTGATGTGTTATTCATTTACCTTATGATACACTGTGATACGTCACATGTAACATCACGTGGCGCTTCTGAAGGAGATGGCAGAATTGGTCATC
>OMNZ01088607.1:0-19998 GCA_900303255.1 Lesueurigobius sanzi
GTGAAAACCTCCTTCCATCAGCAAAGACATTGAAGATGAAACGTGGCTGGGTCTTTCAGCATGACAATAATCCCAAACACACCGCCCGGGCAACGAAGGAGTGGCTTCCTAAAGCATTTCAAGGTCCTGGAGAGGCCTAGCCAGTCTCCAGATCTCAACCCCATAGAAAATCTTTGGAGGGAGTTGAAAGTCTGTGTTGCCCAGTGACATCACTGCTCTAGAGGAGATCTGTAAGAAGACTTACAGAAAACGTTTGACCTCTGTCATTGCCAAAAAAGGGTATATAACAAAGTATTGAGATGAACGTTTGTTATTGACCAAATACTTATTTTTCACCATAAATCAGACAATGGGATTTTCTGGATTTTTTTTCCCCACATTTTGTCTCTCATAGTTGAGGTGTATCTATGATGAAAATGACAGGCCTCTCTCAGTTTTTTTAAGTAGAAGAACTTGCACAATTGTGGCTGACTACATTTTTTTTTTCCCCACTGTACGCCACAGTGGAGTAGTGGTTAGTGCTCGCACCTCACAGCTAAAAGGTCTCTAGAAGTTTGTATGTTCTCAAAGTGTCAGTGTCGGTTTCCTTCTGTTGTTCCCTACGACTAAAAGACGTTCAGTAAGCCTGGACGAGTGAGAGTGTGTTCATTAATATACATTCTCCCAAACTAAAGAAACTCATTTGTGGACAGATTATATTCATTCTTTTAATTCAAACTATGGATAAAACATTAGTATACAGTTGTGACCAAACGTTTACATACCCTTTTAATCTTTTGGCCATTTTATTTTTTTATAGAATATGAATGACAAACACAAAACACAAACATCTTTTTCCCACTCATGGTTAGTGGTTGTGCAAAGCCATTTAACCCCTTAAACCCCAGCGTGCCAAATTTGGGTCCTGTAGGGTATAAGAGGTTAAAGCTGCTTTGGTTGACAGCCCATTCAGTTGCAAATTTAATATGGCTCGTTACCTCTCTATTGTCTCACCCTGGGCTAACTTCTAAGTCTATTGACACTCCTCTATGGCCCTGCTGCTCCCAGTAGTCCAGGGTCACTAGCATGACAGTGGAGATGGTTTCACTCTCAGGTTGTTATTGTCAATGGCTGGATTTTCTTTTTTAACAAATATGGCCTCTTTGACTCCTCTCTCAAAGTATCTACTTTCTTTCGGTGAAGGCTTTTGTTGGCTTACAGTTCTCGAACAGCATGCTCCCCAAATTTGTGAAATGAGCTTTTAAAATCCTCGTGATGATTATTTTAGGAAAGTTAAGAACGGCCTCAATTAACTATTTAGGATTAATTTGCTCCCTCTTTCAGTGTTTGTAAACAAAAACATAAAATAAGGCAGAGGCCCTTTATTATAACAAAAATAATACAATCTGTACATGCTTTTATTGTTTTAATCTTCATACTTTCACCATGGCTGTTGTGTCTTGCCAAAACACACACCGACAGCCTTCATGTCTCCGAATAGTTCTTGTTTGTAATTACAGTCCAAAGGTGCGACTCAGGCTGTAACATTCCTCCCAGTGTGTTTTCAGGACATGCTGTTTGACAGAGTAGAACCTGACTCCAATCTGTAGCTCCAAAGGCCTTGACCTCTGAAGCATGTGGTAATTGCACTTCATTGTGATTGAATTGCCGCTCTGAGCCCACTGAAACTCACAGCCCAGGGAGCAGGCCAGCAAAGAAAAAAACCATGTACATCCGACACACTTCTGGACCCAAAAGGGGAGGTCTCGGGGCTGCGTAACGGCCTGGGGGTTAGATAGCGCCACGCTGACCTTGAACTTGTGAATCCTGGCTGTGACTTTTTTTTCTGGACGTCTCTCCTCACTTTCCATGCCATTTCATGCTTCACTGTGCCGCCTAATAATGCCTACGGGACAAAAAATGTGCCCAGCATACTACTCACAGCTGACTGGAGAAGAATAGTGGGGAAAGGAACTCACAGCTGTATGTACAGTATATGGTGTGTATCTGATGTTTTCTACAAGTAAAAGTAAAAGACCACTGTGAGTCTGAGTTTGAACCATATGTAAAAATTGAAAGACCCTCTCTGTAATTGCTGGAAACAAAACAAAAAAAGGGCAAGGAGTCTTTGTTGTGGTGAAGTTTATTGGTGGTACTCACTTTGGACACGTGGGATCCCATCGTTGAGTGTTCAGTGACCCCAGTTAAAGCGATCTATCATTCTATAAATCAATTTAGTTTTAATTTCGTTGTGTTACTTAATCGAGCCTGAGAGAGCTGTCAGCGCGTGTACAGCGTGGCTCGACGAGATGTGTGGATAATTGTTTCTGCGGCGGATGGATTAACATGGGCCGCTGTCATGACTTAGGCACACACAGCACTGGCCATAAGCCGCAATAATGCTCCTGCTATACACTGGATTGCATACAGTGTTCGGCGTAGTAGTTATTTCTGAGGATGCATTTGAGAGCATTTTGTAAGCAATGTATGCGATGGCCTGAATGGTCACACCAAATTTGGCAAATGCGCAATGAAAATGAAATAGTATGACTTCAATTTTCTGAAAATCTCCTTCAAACGTTCAATGAAGTTTTGTTAATTTGGTTTAGCCTCTCATCAAAGAAGCCTCCTCAGGTCTAATGATTCTTTGGTGTGGAAACTTAGGTAAGTTCTGCATGAGCCCAAGATTCAGATTAATTATGATAAACAACAATAAGAGAAAAAATTAATTGAACAGTTTCAATTTTGCTTACAGTTTCAATTTTGCTTAACTTGATCAGTAGAGATCAGTAGAGACTAGATCCCCCCCCCCGTCCATGTGACTGCTCTGGTGCTACGTAAAGACGCATGTGGGCAGCTCATAGCAAAGTGCACTCGCATCACCTTTTGTCACAGCTACAGGAAGTTTGGGGATATTGACTGATTTGCCTGCCCTCTGTGTGGCATACTTTTTGCGCGTAAGATGGGAGAATTCCTCGTCTTCCCTCCCGGTACGGCATACCAATCATTTAGCAGAACACAGTACCGGGCCATACCGGCTTTCACCCCTGGTCTTTCCTCGTCTCACACCGTAGTCAGGCCGTAGTCACAGTGAAGCCAAGCGCTGCACTGTCAAAAAAAACTGTTTTTTTTTTTTTTTACACTAAACAGAAAAACAAAACAAGCATAAAAGGGTCCCATATTTTGTGAAATACATCTCTACTGTGCAACTTGCCGGTTAAATAGTCCAAGGACAAATATTGGAGTACTGTGCGACGCCACTGACTTTTGCAAGGTGCTTTATCTGTAATCCAGTGAAGAAGAACACATTTCCTCACACAAAACAAAGAAAAGTATTCTGTAGAGTTGCCTCTCATATTTTCCACTGATGGTGTTATTTATTATTCCAAGCAACATGGTCAGTGGGTTGGACTCTGTAGTAGCAGAAATTGAGAATATTTGATCATATTGTACAACATACCAAAAATACTGTACTTCTCTGCAGGACCAGTAGCAATGAGTAAGTGTACCCACTTCAGTTTTACACTTTCGGCATAACGGGGAAAGGTCTGACCTAAACTTATGATGTTGAGAGAAAGAAATACAGTATGTATGTTTTGTCAGAGAGTCCTGTATTTCAGCTGAAGTGAGTTTTTCTTTGCTCCTGAACAATTTTCCTGCCAGTTGTGGAAGGTCATGTAAACGTTAGATCAGGATAATTTGAGTAGTTTCTGTTTCAGTATGATTTCAAAATAGTAAACTCAGTTCTTTCAGTATGATTTCAAAATAGTAAACTCAGTTCTTTCAATAAATGGCTTTGCACAACCACTAACTAAGTGGAAAAAAGATTAAAAGGGTGTGTAAACTTCTGAGCACAACTGTAGATGTTAGTTTTACATTGCCGTTCCTCACTTCTGAGTCCTGCTATAGTAAATCAGCTCCAGTGCGGTGATAGAGAGCAGTACAGTGCAGTCCATCAAACTGCAGCCCAGTGGAGGAGCTGATGGAGCATCAGAGACAGTCGCCTTGACTGAGTTACTGTGTACAAAGGGTAATGAGGCCGGAACACTGACTCTAAAGAACAATCTCCATGATGGGGCCAAGGGTTAGAGCAACATCATGTACTGAGGGGTGCTGAAGTATCGTCGTTTCATGAACAACATTCTCCGGAGTCATCCATTGTCTGGACACATACATTTACTTCAACCTTGAGAGCTGACCCTGGGAACTGCTGATGAGAGCAATGATGTACCCCCACCTCCACACACGACACTGGTGCATGATACATTATGTATACTTTACAACAGGTCCCACGCTGGGTCAACTTCAATACATTTACCATAAAACTAGAAAACTATACTAAGAACACCTAAAACTTACTTTTTCATATCCTTGGTTGAAGTATATGCTTCCCACAGGGCAGTGTTTTTATTTCATGTTTAAGATGAGACACTGCAGGTGAATAGGGAAAAAATGTAATTGAGTGATATCAATATGAAACTTTTGCTGTGGATTACTGGCAGAAATATGAGGAAAAAATGTACTGGAAGTTTTCTGTCATATAAAAGTTAGGTATTTTAAGCATAAAAATTGCCTATATTTTTGGCAATGAAATCTAAATAATGGATAATGGCTTTATTTTGTTGATATATTAGTTACGAAGATTTGCTCAGAGAAGATTCTGGATATCTATATTTGAATAAGCTAGTTATTTGTGAATAAATCTGGAAAAAATCTAATTTTGGCTTGTTTTCTTTTTTTTTGTTCAAAATTCAATAAACCAAGCTAGGAATTAAATATTGAAAAATCCCTCTGAACAAACTTTCAGAATAGTTAAGTACAAAACTGGACAGGTTGGAGACTGTAGGAGCTACTAACAGGTTTTCCGCAGGGCATTAAAAGGCATTCAATAAATTGTGTCAAAAATAAGGCCTTAAATGTCATTAAAAAGCATTAAATAGAGTTCAAACTGGCAATAAATCAAAAGTTCTTGGAAATTAATGACATTGCTCAACTCATTTTACAGCATAAGTTTGTCAAAAATACAAAAATTAGGGTCTAGACTGGAGTTTTGGCAGAAATCATATTTCTGGTCAAAAGTTGTCCGTTGTATCAAATTTTCTATTAAATCTGGATATTAATATTAAATACGGACTGATTTGTGGCTGGCGTTGGTAGCATTAAACATTTAGTATTTGGGCATTAAAAAGCATAACATTTGACTTGCTGCTACCTGTATAAACCCTAAGTGGAGATATTGTCACCTTATTGTGAGAAAAATGCATTTTGACAAAATGGTCTTTGAATTAACAAATTACCAGCTCTATGGAGAAATGTCCAATAATTACACTTCTTGCTGTGAAGATTAGGTAATTTATTTGTTTCCAGGTTAAAGTAACGCTGTGTTCACTGATGCGATGTATTCAAGTATTTGTGGTATATCAGGTTCATGCATGGGGTCACATAATTGAAAAAGTTGAGTTTTGCCTGCAGTGTCACCTTACGTTTTGTGTGAAACAGATGCACACATGTTGGGCACTTTATCGGTCTCAGCGTCGCCATTTTCCGTCAATTTCAAACTACACTTTAACCCTTTGAGGACTTGGGAAATTTTTTATTGTTATTTTCGCCTGGCATTTTTTTGTTTTATTGCTTCTGAAACACCTCCTCATGGTGCACCATCAAGTGCTTGGACGCTTTATTTTCATAACAAATTGAACTAGTATCATCTGAATGCTGTATTAGAGTCATATCAATGAAGTAATCATGATAGAAGCAGAAAAACAACCAAAATATTAGGCGAAAATTGAATTTCTCACCTCACTCTTTCCCTATATGCAAAAAAATCAATGTAGATGGCTGTGGACATTAGAAAATGTTTTGTGGGTTACATCTGGCCCAGGAGATGGAAGATAAAGGCTGTATATACTGTAGAAATGTTTATTTTTGACAAAAATAACAAAAACATGTAGGGGCTCATAGCACTTTTTTGATTATTACCATCCACTAAAATGTGAAATCTGTGTATATTCACATTTTTGAGGAAAAAAACAACAAAATTGTCCTCAATGTTACCCAGACAAAAAAAAAAAAACTTTTTATCTAGAACCGTTTTGAATCCCTGGGCGATTTTGTAAAGTGCAGAGTCAGCAGTTTTAGCTAATGCTAACTTAGCACTTTTTGACACAAATTTTTTCCGCGATCTTACATCGCCCCCCAGAGGCCTGGAAGGACATGGGTGGGCTTGTTTTAAAGCTCCAACCCCTTTCCAATGCAAAAAACCATAAGTCTCTACGACATTTACTCGCGGAGATATAAGCTAAAGTCTTCAGCGACGCGGGTGTCATATCGCGGGCCCGGTATATGAGACTCCAGAGGGTTAATTGAAACTAATAACACTAGCCAGGAAATGTTTTTGATATGCAGTTGTTTACCTGGCATGTGGCATAGCAACTTGGCCTGATTCAGCCATATCTAAAATGTAATGATAAAATGTGTCCTGACTGTACCCACGGTTGGCTGATATTATACTCATCAACCTGGACATGTGTAACGCAAAAATAGCCGTACTGCTATTTTCAGAAGAAAGCAGTACTAAAAATAATTAAAAATAATTCTATTTCAACAGAAAGGCCTGATTCACACTGTCAGATGAAAAGAACATTGACTCACGGTGAAGCGCTCTGAAGTGACGAGGCTCGATGAGAGAAATTCACACACACAATACGTCATTAAAGTATGAGAGAAAACCGAAAATCTTTAACTATGCGATAAAAAAAAAATCATGCAATATACAATGGATTAAATGGCATGATATTTATTCATTCATTGTATTTTTATTCCACAAATATTTTAGAATCTCTTCATCAGGGGAGTCCTGGCCACAGAAGGGACCCTGAGAGATTTTGACCTGGCATAAGGCATAGTTTCTGGGATGGGGCTACAAGAAGTATTTTCTTGCGTCTAAGTAAAAATATTCAACAAGAGGCACAAGAAACCAGCAAACTATCTATCTACACTATCTACTATCTAACTATCTACACTACTGATACTGTACAGGAATGGTACTACATCCCCAAATGAGCGTCAGTCCGTTGTTAAATGTAGTATATAATAAGTTATAGGATCCGGTTATTTTCGCTGACTTTCAATGTGGCAGTAATGTCATAATGTTAAAAAAAAAAGAAGAAGAAAAAAGAGGCATGTTGGCAAATGACAGCTGCCTCCTCCCTGTGTTGCTGAGCGAGCAGTTGGCCCCAGTGCTGCACATAATTAGCTCATCACTGTGGAAAAGCACTCCTGTATGTACTGCACTTTTCCCATTTAGCCCAGATTAAACGGCAGCCTCATTATGCTATCATTAGTAAATAAGAGAATAACATGGCCAGTCCATTAGCGACGTAAGCCTGGATTACAAAGTCATTCTGGGTGGAGGTAGGATTCGGCAGCGTATGTGTACCCAAGGTTGAACACATAGAGAGCTTTTAGCAGAGAAGGGATTGTACCATGCTTTCTGGTTCAATACATTAAAGGAGACATATCATGCGATGTTGACAATGTTGACAATATCATGCAATGTTTTTTTGCTTTAAGTCATGTTATAATGTTGTTCCCTTGTCAGAACCACATCTGGAGTAGTATTTCACTTCATCCATGCAGTTTTGAGTAATCCTCCTCACTTTGGTGGTTTATTCCTAGTTGACTTCTTCTACAATTCATCGCTCCGTTCTGTACTTCCTGGGTATAATTGTTCAAACCCGAAAACTCATCACAATCCAACATCAGATCGGTTCTGAGCTGTTCTGGGCTCACAGTGTGTCCAACACGGCCGCACACAGACATGCTAGCCATGGTGTTGAATGAAAGAGTATGTTTACATTTATAAAATTATTCCCGCTGCTGCCTGTAGGGGGAGCTCCAGGCCAAATCCTCACCTGTCCTGGTGCTAGTTTTGTAGAGCAACCCTCTAATCCTTACAAATACATTGTTTCAATTTATATGACGTAAAATATTAATACTCAAGCTAGGGCTGCACGATTTTGATGAAAAACCTAAAACAGAGATTGCGATTTGATTTGCGATTTTATTATTGTTTTTTTATTCAATTCAGTATTGTCTAAACATGGGATGATATGGATATTTTGTTTCACAATTTCCTTGGAGAAAATTTTTGCCATTCACAATATTATCACAGTAATTATCTACCGTAGTTGACTTCTTAAGATGAAAAAAATGCTGCAATCAACTAATCCAATATCCAATATTATTGTTTAATCGTCACAGGCCTAGTATTGTCAGAAAAATATACTTCTAAAACTGCTTTTATACATTGCAGTAGTACTAATGTATTGTATTGCAGCTTCATGAAACGCTGGAGATGCCAGGCAGAAACAAGCCTTGCCTTTGGAGTTACTCAGGCACCCAAGAGAATGTTTTAAGCCTGTTTTAAGCCTCATATGTATGCTGTAATGAACTGTCATTTCAAGTTTGACGATGTTAAATGCTAACAAAATAACTGTCCTTTACGATACATGCTGCCACATATTTACATTTTACAAATAAGTACAACTTTAATTATGTAAAATCAAATAATCGGTTATGTAAAATTATTCATAACGTACTCTGATGCAGCATTGACACTCTTGTCCTCAAGCCTGCTCCCTCCCAGCACCTTATTACAGCATTATTTATTCATGTAGTCTATCCAGGCATATTGACAAACACAGTGGCTTGTTGAATATGTAGGAATATAAATAAATAAACATGCTATGGTTTGATTATTGTTGGGCTAAAGTGACATGATAGCACTGCAGTGAATGAGGCTAATGGCTGAATGGTGGTGTGGTCCATTCTTGCTGTGCCTGCGCCCACATAGCTATGAATGAGTGGGCAGCAGAGCTATCTTGTCAACAAAGCTGAAACACATTTGCGAGGGCCTTGATATTTGGTCAGAGAGGTGCATCCTTTAAACCTTTAAAATGTGGCTGCTTTGCCCCCAGCACAAGCGGAAAATATTGTGCATTGTATTACACTTCATACATCTCTAATCCTCTTGGCCTGAGCAAACGTCGAATTGTGCCTTTTTTAACAGAGCAGAAATCTACAATCAAAGGTGATCAATTAAGTGCAGTTTTGAGGATCTGTACTTTAATAGAGTAGCCTTTTAGCAAGAACTTATAACTTTCATTCCACTTCATTTGAAAGATAAGTGTTATACTTTGTACTCCACTACATTTTCATAAAAGCTCCAAAAGTAAAAACTATAAATACACACTCCAGACCAGTAGGTGGCGAGAGTCAGAGAGGACATTCAGCCAAAAGATTAATACTGCAAGTTTGTGAATCCAAGCTCTACCAAATAACGATCAAATACATTTGTCTATGAGATTTTGTTCTCTCCCATAGAGTTGTATTGACCCCTCCCCTCTATCTGAGATTATCCAAAAATACATGCACATTAGGTAAAATCCAGGTGATCCTGACCATTAGCCTGGCTCAAGATCGTTGTGCACACAGCTGCCCACAGCTTCTGATTGGTCGCCCGCGGGGCCGAATTCGGCCCTTCAAGGGGTTAGATTTGGCCCTTGAGATGGTGTTTACATTTGTAAGAAGTATTTACTTTGATTAATTTGTGACTGAATATACTGTCCATAGTACCTAAGAACACCAAAACAGCATGTCCTACTCAAAAGCACAGTAAATAGAGGATATTAAAAGAGAGATCTGTTTGAAATTTGGTCTTTACATGTGAAACAGTGTTGTGTTCGGCCCTTTTCCTGCTAATTTGGCCCTCTGTTGCCCAGTTTGCCCCCCCATGGAAAAAAATTTTGGGCACCCCTGCCTTAAGACATCATCAAATTCTAGACCACAAGCACGGGGAACAAGAACGGGAGGGTTCTAGATTGTTCACTTTTAAAATGTCTTTCTCTCCTAATTTTTAAATCTTACAGACTTGGCCTTTAAATGATTTGTACTGAGTAATGAAAGGAAGGGAAGAGCATCTTTATTTGTCCCCGTAGAGAGATTTGTCTTTGCATTTATCCATCCTTCGATGCCACTGGAGCGATCCATCAGGAGCAGTGGCCGACTGCGGGCACCGGGAGAAACATGCAAACGGCACACAGAAAGGCCCCATCCTGAAATGAAGTACTTATCGCTCCACTATCTACAGCCCCAGCGCGGACATGATTTGAAGAAACTATTTGGTAAATGTCGGACATCCAGCAGCCGGCTTTTACTATAGACATGTATGGATGCGGTTGTGCGAGGCTACAGACAGAATGTGTGTGTGAATTATGGATGAAATACTGTATTTACCCATCAGGCCCTGAGGCTTACAGCATGTACGGCGATGGGAGCAGAGAATGCTAATGTAACAGGTGAGGTCTTGGGAGAACAGAGAGGATAGGAATGTTGGCATCGCAAGACACTGAGCTGACAGTGGGAGTGTGCCGGTCTGAGAGGACTCACTTATGTCATGGCACACCGTTTGGCCTGTAGCTGTATACAAAGACTGATCCCATCTTCTGACCTAAAGCTACAGCTTTAGTATGTCAATAAGGATATACTCCACGGATTCATGAAGCATTCGAGAATAAAGCCCCTCCAGGCAGGATAGTTCACACACTATGCCTCTATAGTGTGAATGTGCTAATGAATAGGGTGATGAGATTTGTCAAATTAAAACCAGGCAGATTTTCTTTCTGGCTGAATGGTAAGTGTTCGTATGGACTGATTCCTGTATAATATTTTAATGATTGAGAAATCACAGAAATGAAATGTAAATGTCATAAAAGCCTAAGGACAGGGGATGCCCTAGGACAATTAACATTCACTCACTGTCTGTTAAACCAACCTTCTTTTTCTTGTGAAGCCCTGAGAGGCGACTATTGTTGTGATTTTGATCTAATAAATTTAATGAATGAATGAATGAAATAACGGCCAGGTCCTGGAAGTTGTATGCTAGCTTGGCTGATGCATTTGGTCTAACAGATTCAGCAATACACATGGCCCAAAGAGTGAGCAGTTATGGGCATTGCATTGGTTTAAAAATAATAATAAAGGTTAATGTTTTCAAGTAATTCCACTTGGACACAGGGCAAGCGACTCAAAGCTGGTACTGTCCCAGGTAAATCTGATCCCCCTCACATCAATGCAACCGTAAGAATTCTGTTTTCACATGTTTAATACTGTAGCAGCGACTATAGAGTTACGTAGCTTTTGAAATGACTGCCTTCCTATTGATCTTCTTCACAGGCCAGCAACACACTATACAGCAGCTGATTAAACCGATTGCATTAATGAGCGCGGAGATGTTAGACACGGTGTTGCTATGGTTACAATGTAGCATGTGCAACGCTTTTGAAACCCACAGCGTGAGCATCATGTGTTCCTACATACAACATCCAGGACAGGATTTAGATTCACAAATGTCCTTGCACATGTTTAGCCAGAGCCTTGAGGCTGAAACAGAAGCCGGCACAGAGCCGTATGGATGTGCATGTCTGTAACAGCACCCAAAACCATGTTCCCCTCTACATCCTCTTATGTAAGTGTTGTAGTCTCCTTTCTTTGTAAATGCAGTCACGTCCAAGTAAAGCTGCAGTCAAGCTGAATAATACATCTGTACTTCGCTTGCCAGACCTCCATTGGCAATGTTTTTGTTTTTTTCCTTTCTTTCTATATCTCACACATGGCGTGCCTTTGTGTTTATGTCAATACGTATGCAAACACTTGTTATCAACAGGTCACCTCGCGTCTGGGAGAACAACGGAAAACACAGGGCCTGGGAAGATGTGCCGTATCTATCAGGGGCTTTGCAAAAGAAAAGGCAATTTGTACACGAGGGCCGGATGATGAATGAGGCGGTGGCAGAGAGGCTAAGTGCATGCTACACACTGCTGCGAGGGTTTTGTCGTTTCATCTGGTTGGTCCAACTGTACATGGATTGATAAGACTGTAGAACACATGTGGCTGCAGGTGTTGCGTTGGAAAACCAAATAGGGTTGGGTGGAGGGGTTGTAGGAAATAAGGAATAAGTGGAGAAGCAGCGGAGGGGACAGATGGAGCAATGATATCCATTTAGTCCAACTTAAGGTGAGACACAGCAGGGCAATAAAAAAATTGAGATGCCAGTTTAAAACCTTTGCTGTGTTTTACTGGCATCAATACGAGGAAGAAATGTATTGCAAGTTTTCTATCATTTTGTGTCACTTAAATGTACAGTATGGTTTAATTTGGTTGATGTGTTCGTATCAAAGATTTTTTCAGAAGGCGTTTTGGATATCTTGTTTAGTTTTTGAATAAGCTAGTTATTAGGCTCAAGGCTAGGAATTAAATATTGAAAGGTCCCACTGAAAAAAATATAGTTATGTACAAGGCTGGAGAATTTGGTGTCTGTAGGAGTTACTAAAGTAGAGATTTGGTTGAAAGAGTGTAATATAGAGCTGAAACGAAACGATAATTGATAGATTTATCGATGACTAAAATAATGGATAGTTGCAGCCCTTAGTGTAATAAAAAACAAATTTCAAGAAAAGACCGGCGACTTGGTTTTTTTAATATTACAACTAAGATGTGAACAAAACTCTCCAAATTGAACACTGTATGAAAAATGTATGCTTTCACCTGCTGTGTCAAGTTACTGATGATCAAGAGGATGTGCTTTACTGGTGGGCTTACAGATGTAGCTTTAAAGTGGCCCGTTGCACTGTTGTTGTGTCCATGGACAAGACACTGCAGCCACTGTATGAGGAAGACTATCTGGGGAAAACAATAACTGCTACTGATTGTGGCAGCCGTGAAAAACCATAAAAAAAACTGCAAGCAGAAAAAAAGGGCAAGAAATGAGAGTCAAGCAGATTTAATGTCATAATGTTATATTGTACGGGTGCATTGTGTGAATGTTTGAAGCATAGGTCATGGTTCTCAGTGTTATATTACAGATTTATGCTTAAGCCCTTTGCACATCTTATACGATTTTTAAATGTCACATTGAAAGACATGGGGAATGTAATATCGTGAGCCTTTCCTCGTCCACTCCGTACGATAATTCAAAGACTGACTCCAGCTATGACCAGAAACAGGGAAATAAGAGCTGTGTTTCGTGTGTGTGGATCGTGAATCATCAGTTGTTGAATCTGAGTGGCGCTGACATCGTGAAGTCAAATTCTGCTTAGGACCCCATGAACGTTAGGGCCTCATTTTACTTTGTGCCAGGAAAGTCAAATGCAGTCCATTCATGCCAGGACTTTGATGCCTAGATCTGGACATGGGCTTGTGCGGGTTTTGTTGACGACGTTGGCGTGTAGCTGCAGCGACGATGGCTCACTCTGCGACTATACGTTTCTAAAATACCAGACACTGCCTGATAGATGTCGGCGGCATGGAGGCTGAGTGGATAGCGCTCTTGCCTCTCAGGAAGAAGGTCCTGGGTTTGATTCCCAGAGTCTAGATGGGTTTCCTCCAGGTGCTCTGCTTTCCCCCATCAGCCCAAAACATGCACAGTAGGTTAATGCCAGGTGATTCTGACTGTGAGTCTGGCTACACATCTGGAGATGGGTCCCCAGTGGCATTGAAGGATGGGTCAAATGCAGACAAATGCGGACAATTTTCCCTACGGGGACAATAAAGTTCACCACCACCTATTTGTTGCAGCTTGTTTTTGAGCTGCTCTTATGGTACGTTCATATAGAATGCGGTGGAAGCTGAAAAATCGCATGAAACACGTTAATCACTTGGTTATTTTAAAAGTTCACGCTTCAATCGCCTGATAAAATTCGCTCCATTCGCCAGTAAATTTTGCCCATATTTCACGTCGACGAGTCATCACTAGGCGGAGCTGTTTATCCTGCTGCTGTTTCCTGTTGTCAGTCGAGCCAACATGGCGGACATATGCTGTAGCGAGTCAGCGACCATTATTTAGTGAGTAAAGCCGACCTACGGTGGCAGTGGCGCGGTCTCTGGGTTCAGCAAATCCTCCAGAGACACTGCGCCTGGATGACAGCTGCTACCAGCGGCATTTCCGGCATGCCTAGTTTGAGGAGCTGTTGTCCCGGCGTCGGAGCTAGCACTATGACTATCCCCCGCTGTCTTTCCCGCTGCCTGCCCTGTCTTCAGTTAGTAAATTAATCAATGTTCAATAAAATATAGCTAAATTGTGCAATATTTCCATTTGAAAAGGTCACTTTATATAGAGAATTGACCACAAAATAACAAGAGACTCGTTGAAAAATAGCCTTGTGGCACTTTTCCCGATCATTTGTGGTGGGCTAATTGCTATCAGCTAACAGAAACAACTTTTACCTAGCGGTTCGATCTCCTCACTTAGAGTCACAGCCAGATTCAGTCTGATTGGTTAACGCGCCGCGATTTGATGCAAAAGTTGAAATTCAGGGCGATGGAGGCGTCTCTTTTCCGCTTCGTGTCTATCGCCCCATTGGCCCCGCTCTAGTCGCTCAAATCGTGCCAATCGTCTCGCCCTACTCTCGTCCATCGCACCACCACGCACCTCATTGCGCTCGTAGTGCCATCAGATTGGTCTGAATGCACTGTTTAGATTTTTCCCACGGTGAGTGATCGATCATCGCCAACATTGTGCAGTGTGCATCAGCTTTAGTAATGCATAAGTCTGGTGTTTTTGTGCAGTTTAAACATAATTCAATCCAATTTAGGTTGATCTTAGACCCATTTAGATCCAGTTTAGTCATGGTTTTATCCTGCTCTACGCCTAGTGTTCATTGGAAGGTCAAATATTTGATGTGGTAGTTTGTGTGAATAGTTTGAGAACCAATGCTCTATTCCGTTCATGGAGATGATCTGGCCCTTATGTATAGTATATGGTTGAAGGGGAAGAGCTGGAAAGTTCATGTTTTCTTATGTCACATCACACACAATGTCTTTCTGTTTTAGTGTAAACATGGTGGTGACATGGGAAGGCGGAGGGAAGTCTGAAAGTGAGGGGATATAGACATGTGGTGGACAGCTGGAGCATATAGAGAATAAGGAGGTCTAGCAGACAAACCTTCAGGCGCTGAACTCTCTTTGAGGACGGCTTGCTTCAGTGGGCAGCAGAAGATTTCATGACACTTTGCACGAAACGGGGACCCTTTATTCCTTATATCCGCGGAGTGGATGGAGTCCTGCCGTAACATAATGTACTCCTGGGTACCTGGGGCAGCGTCATCCTGGACTGCAGTGGTGCCATAACAGAACGAAGGTGGGGTTAGAAGGTTCACCACAGAAACAAATGAAAGAAAGCAACAACAACCAAAGAAAAGCATTATATGGGTATTATAAACAATGGGGGGGCACAATTTTATGTCTTTGTGCTGCAAGGAAAAAGTTAGAACACAAAGTACTATGTCAGGCAGGCATAGGGTCGTGGGGTGACCATGGAATGACGGCAGAAGTTAGAACTGTGAGGGCAAGCATGCAGGCAATTACTTATATGCTATTTTAATACATTCCTGGTGCAGAATCATGTCGCCATTCAAACCTACTTTAGTTCTATAGAAGTCAAGCAGATGCAAAGACATGCACATGCTTTGTCTTAACCAACCAGTTTGTGTACAATGTATTAGGTTGTGTTGGACCAGGGCCGGCTTAAGCTTTCATGGGGCCCTACACGGAATTATGTCTTGGGGCCCTGACAATATTAGTGTAATTTTGGAATAGATAATTGTATATTGAACAAAATGAGACCCAACAGTCAATCCTCCACACTTACCCTGACTATGTTAGCAAAAGAAAGTAGACGGTAAGTTTGAGGCAACACAAGGGCAATTCAACACCTGTACAAATGCAGGCATTCTTGGGGGCCTGTGTCTGCTTATAGGCTGCGTTGGACCTATCTGTCAGCGCGGATTATGAATATCCTAATAGTCGATGGATTTGCTGTGATTATCTAAACAGCACATGACTAGGTACACCTTACAAAAGACATTTTCAGGGCCTATATGGAAAAGCTAACAATCCTTTCATATCATTCTGCATCAGAGCATACTCTAGCCCGCATAAAGGTCCAAACCTGGTGCTCTCATATTCAACAATAACTGGCCACTATCCATTGTGCTGTGGCATTTAGCTGACAGTAGCCTCCCCAGCGCCTTTGGCCCATAAACCACAGCAGCAGCACAGTGAGCAGGGGAAGATAATCAGGGCTCCACACCCGGTGCAATTAATCACGACATGCCTACGCTCCTGTGGGACTTATCAGTATCTGCTCCCAGCGTACTGTGTGTGTGTGAGTACATGCACTCTGCAGACGCTACTAAACCCCTCAGACGCTATCCATGTTGACCCAGTCCTGTTTAAAGTTTACTGCTCCTTTGGAATGACACGGATACATCCAACTTTCCACCACACGGCCCATTTCTGTGCTCAGAGGAGCAGAGCAGCTTCACTGTATCCAGCCCGAGACAGTTACAGTGTGGGTAAGCTCTCCTCAAGAGCTGTTCTGTCGTTCATGTAAAAGCTACTGTCTAAATATGAATACTTCTTTTTAAACATTTGTAATCTCTTACATAGCAGAAGTGTATATCTTATGTCAGACCAAATTCCAAAAATATACTAAAGCTGGCCTTGTATCCAACAATCAGGTCAATAATAATGCAATAATAATGCAATTGAGGAAACCTGGAACTTGAACATATTCTTTGTAGGCACTAGTCAGACTTCAGATATACGTTGAACTGTGATGCATTGTAACGATAGCAGCCACCACAAATAAGTGTCATTCAATGATAACACCTTAAACACTGGATTAAAAGTGAGAGCCTTCTTTCTTGGTTATGAGCTTTTTTCTCTCTAAATGGTTGACACACACCAGTTTAAGGGAAATGAAATGAAAGTAAGAAAGCGTAACGTCTTGTGGGAATTACCAACCGTCCAGTTCCCTGCAAAGCAGAATTAGTAACTTGTAATAAGTTTTAGCATTGTGTGAGTACAAATCAGCTTAGTCTTGTCATCCAAATCATTCATAACAAACTTGCAAAGACTCCACGTAGTCTGTTGCTTTTAAATAAGTAATCAGAGACACAATTTTCTATATTTTTCCACTCTACTTAATCTGTATAGCGGCAAAGCCTTTTGAAACTTTGTTCACTAAAGAAATCCCACATATTGTCCATCCGAGTCACTGTAATTGAGCTTGATAAAATGCCTTTGTGTCACCCAGAGAGACTAAGTGCCCTCTTGAGAACTTCCACAAATGTCCAATTCGGGCCCTGGCTTTATTAATGATCCCACTAACTGCCGCCTCATCAGGGGCAATAAAAGTGAGTGACGGCAGGGGGAGGAGGAGGAGGTGGTAGCCATCTTTTACAGCCTGTCTCCCCCGTTCTTGCCATGCCCCGGCCGAGAGCAGGGATGCAGAGTGAAGGATGTGCGGCAGATGACACAGCAGTGACCGGGCCTTAGTACTCTCTCCATGTCAGAGTGAGCTGTCAGCGGGGTTCATAATAGCCTGTGATCTACACTTCTCACACCGGACCTTCAGAGCTGTAAATCTCCCAGCTAAGGAGGCAACAAGGCTGGTGCGTGTGCTGGTGTCTTAAGGTGCCTTACATGTTGTGGCTTTACAATAACAGCAAGGCCTTTGTGTGTCAAATTTACAGCTGCCTCTGCAAAACATGCAATTAACAAGCCGGTTGCCCTTCGCTCCAAGGATATGCTTGTGATGTAACAGAAAGCTTTTATGTGACAAAGCATCTTCAGCCTCATAAACGCCATGTTGGAACAAGGTTCAAGGACAGGAGTAATCAACCGGAACGCTGTCATGGCCTCCGTAAGATTAACTGCTCCCGCAATACACTGAGATACAATCTGCACAGCGTATATTGAGCTAAAGAATGGCTCTGTTCCATCAGGAAGATGAGCCACATTTATCATGATGGGACAAAGAGTGTACTCAGAATTAGACTCAGAATTAAGCACATAGTAGAGCGGGCAGGCTGTCCAAAATAGCATGGCCTTGATGTAGTTTCTACCACAAGCTGAAACTGGCACGTTGTCTTGGCCTGCCTTTAGAGCAGCATCATGGTGCTAAAGTCATTTTGTGAACGTGTAAAGTGTCTATTAGATTCTTTAAGTTGTTGTCTCAAGCTATGAATAAATAAATTGTTTCTGGTGTCTGACAAAGACAAAATGAATGCTTATCTCTGAACTATAATAATGTAATACGTGTAATACCAACCAGTGTTAATTTCGTCGACTAAAATATTTAGTTATAATTTTAGTCACAGTAATATTTTTGGAGACTAAAATTAGACAAAAACTAAATTAAAGTTAGTTCAGGAGACTAAAACTATGACTAAAATCTCCAGATATCTTCGTCGACTAAAAAAAGACTAAATAAAAATGAAAAGAAAGGACTAAAATGATCCAAACTTCAGTGACTTCAGTTTGAAAGAGCCTTGTATCATTTAAATGAATTGCCAATGGAGCAGCTCTGTGTTTGTTCATGTGGGAGACACTCCATGAAGCAGAGAATATTATTAAATATGTTTAAAAACAATCATATAAATGTGAAGTTTACCCAATCTATTTCAAATTTAGTCGACTAAATTAATGTGGAATTTTTTGAATCTTGACTAAGACAAACAAACTTTTTCGCATGATTTAGAAAAAGTTTTATCCACACTCTCATGAGAACTCCGTGTACTTTCTTCTCCTCCTGTTCGTCCTGTTTGTATCTGAGCAACACTTTCACACTTGGCTTGAACTCATCGTCATAAATCAGCGACGTGTCTTTCTTCTCATTTCTCTAAACGTCCCTGAACATCTCAATTGTGTGTGTTTTTTGTTTTTTTGACGCCTTTGCCGACAAGACTCCACCTGCAGCTACGACTAATGATTAATTCACTGCCACTCGCTGTATTGAAAAGTGGTCATTTATGTTCGGAAAGTGCATTCCAGCGACGTGCAGTGATGGGGAAGTGCATCAGATGTTGGTAAAAGCGGGACAAGTTGTGTGTTGTGAAGGACAGACTTGAAGAAATGATACTTTAATTAGGTAAAATTCAGCATAAAACCATTTTATTTGTTGTTTTGGCCCAAAAACACACTCAGCACACTCAGGAAGAGCAATAGGCTGCAAAATAATCCAACCAAGAAAGTCAGGCAACAGCAATGAACAGGTAACAGGTAAAATATATACATCATTTATACAATAAGAACAAGAGGATATGGCTCAGTGTGCCATAATTTCCCCAATGTCATTGCTCTTAAGGCCTAAGCTTATTATTGCCTACCCCCTTTTGTATTGAAAACATTTATAGACAGCGGATGAATATACAGCCTGTTTTGCAAAAACAGATATCTCCGTTTTGAATTTTTTGCAATATAGTTTTAGACATGTATTACTGTGCTCTACAGGGGACACCAGTAAAAGTAAAGTTGAATCAATTTGATCCATAACGAGTGTCTTCATATTTCTGATTCACTAAAATAGATCTGGACATTAAAACACACCTAGACAAAGCGAAAATTACAGGCATAAGTTGATTTTTGCAAATGAACTCTTCATATACAGATTTAAGATATTCTGTTATGTCATTTGAATGACATGCTCTCAGAGACATCCAAGGCCTACAGCATCCTGGGCATCACAAGGGCACGCAAGAGGAAAGCCATCTGTAAAAGCTTCCGAGGCAGCTGAGAGAGCCTCACGACGGCTGGGGATCCTGAGGAACAAGCAGTGGACGAGCACTTCTGGGGTCGCCTCGTTGAGGGGGTCTGAAGTTGAAAGACGCGAAACCCCCCATGACTCCAGGTACTATCACTGATGATGTGTCCAAGAAACTGCATCACAAGATGTGTGTAACAGTGGTTTCGCTAGGTTTAATTTCTCTCCTTCATTTTGAAGGACAGGGCCATAAAAAATCTATCATTAATTAATCTAATTTTTTAGGTGTATCATATTATACCTATTAGGTTATTATTATAATACCTATTATTTATGTTAGGAAAACATGTTACAAGATAAATTAATGCTAAACTAAATATGATTTGTTCATTCTAGTTCCAATTTGTACAGTACAA
>OMNZ01088613.1:22263-36419 GCA_900303255.1 Lesueurigobius sanzi
TGTCTGTCTCTTCTCTCCCTCCTCTGTCTCTCTTTCCTCTCTCTCCCTCTTCCTCCGTCTCTCTCTGTCTCTCTTTGTTCTCTTTCTCCTTCCTCCCTCCCTCTCTTTCATTTTCTCTCTCTCCTTCCTCTCTCCCCCTCTTCCTCCCTCTCTCCTTTCTCTCTCTCTCCTTCCTCTCTTTCTTTTTCTCTCCTTCCCTTCTCTCCTTCTCTCTACTTCCTCCCTCTCTCTGTCTCTCTCCTTGCTCTCTCTCTCCTTCCTCTCTGTCTCTCTCCTTCTCACTCCTTCAGTCTCTCTCCTTCCTCTCTGTCTCTCTCCTTCTCTCTCCTTCAGTCTCTCTCCTTCCTCTCTGTCTGTCTCAATCCTCTCTCCCTCTCTGTATTCCTTTGGTATTTGAAAAGTAACTGTATTTGAAATACCCTAAAATGAGAGAGTATTTGTACCTGAATACAGTTACACAAAATGAGTATTCTGAATATGTATTTTAAATACATGTATTTAGTTACTCCCCAACACTGATTAAAGGTGGGTCCCAAACCAACCAGTTTTCTGTGAAATGTTTATCTCCTAGACTTTGAATTTAGACTTGGTTTGAAAACAGACTGCATATCTAACAACCACAAAATAATGAATGAATCTTCAAGTTTTATTTCAAATGGCTGCTTGTGCTCACACATTAAAACACATTAATTTGTTATAATTAACATTTTGACTAATCGTCAAATAGCCAGCGTGAGAAAAAACAAGTTTCCTTCACTACTTAACATAACTGCCTTTACAGCATTAAGCCCCATCTCTCCGGGAGGCTTGTAACTCAGCTTCCCCGGTGGGACACGGTTGTGTATTCTTCAGGCAAAATGAAGAAGAAAAGTAAATAGCGGTAATATGCCTAGGTGCACAGGGCCATGAAAGGCGGCTTGAGGTAATAAACAAGCCGAGATGCATCATTAACAAGTTTTACCCTGGCCAATAAACAGGCGTACACAATGGGTTCAGGATGTATTCATGCCCCTCTCTTCACTCCGATGTTATAATGCAGGAGCCGGAGAGTAAAAACGCTCAAATTATTAATTATATAACTACACCAGCTTATATTGAGGCTGAACCTTCCTGTGTGAAGAGCAATTAATAGAATTTACCACAGAACTAAACTGAGCAAATTGGTGTGTAATTGCTATATGAAGTCTCAATTGTTATTATGTCATACTGTATATTGCTTGACCTTTTTAAATTAAGGAGTCATTGGCCTTGAGATTTGTGTAGTTCGAGGGGAGACACTATAAGTGTTTTGTTTTTTTACAGAGTTTGGGCCAGTTTTAATTCTTTCAGATACAGAAAACTTGATAAATCCTAGAGGGGCAATTCATTTTGCAGCGCCGCTAACGAACTAAAAAGAAAAACCTGGAAGTAAATCACCAAATCTTCACAGTAAGGTGAGAAAAACTGGACACAAAGTGCTCAGGAGGTCAGTACCACCACTCCTCTATAACAGGGGAGACATCGCTGGTTCTCACTTCTTGAAAAAGGCTTGTTGGAGCCGATACACATGAAAGAAACTAGAATCATGTTTTAAAAGATTGTATTAGCCCAGTACAATAAATGTTTTTTTAGAAAATGTAAATAGAGAATTGTAGTGCGGGTGGAGTGCCTAGGTTCTTTGTTTTTGTCTTTCTTTCTTTCTTTCCCTTATTCACCTTGTAACGTCACCTTGTAACGTCACCTTGTAACGTCACCTTGTAACGTCACCTTGTAACGTCACCTTGTAACGTCACCTTGTAACGTCACCTTGTAACGTCACCTTGTAACGTCACCTTGTAACGCCTCAACTGAAAAATAACCCCAATAAAGTAACGCATTTGTAATAGTGAATGTATTGTAAATACAGACTTTAATTAAGTGTTTGTTTACTGGCTGCCCTCTCCTCTCTCTGACAGAA
Organism: Lesueurigobius sanzi; assembly: GCA_900303255.1. NCBI lineage: Eukaryota > Metazoa > Chordata > Actinopteri > Gobiiformes > Gobiidae > Lesueurigobius > Lesueurigobius sanzi. The sequence continues at coordinate 24,200 of OMNZ01088613.1, forward strand.
CTATACAGCTCACGTTGCCTCAAGAAGGCCCAAACCATCATCGGGAACACCTCACATCCAGGACACTCCCTCTTTCAATTACCTCACATCCAGGACACTCCCTCTTTCAATTACCTCACATCCAGGACACTCCCTCTTTCAATTACCTCACATCCAGGACACTCCCTCTTTCAATTACCTCACATCCAGGACACTCCCTCTTTCTATTACTACCTTCAGGCAGTAGGCACAGGTCCATTAAGACCAGGACAAATAGATTTAAGAACAGTTTTTATCTAAGTGCAGTTGCCACACTGAATGCTGAATTAATTGCCTTTTAACATGTATTGAAAGTTTTTTGTTTTGGAATACACCAACTGGACTGCACTTTAAACTCAGTTGTACTTGTTGCAATGACAATAAAGCTTATTCTACTCTATTCTACTTCAAATCAACATTTACTCACCAGATAATACGTTTGACAGCACAGAAAAACAAAAAAATCGCAAATCAATTTACATTCATGCGATTTAAAAAGTGGATGGAAGCAGCAAATAAGACCCCAATAGTCTCAGTAAAAGAAAAATCGTGCAGCAAAAGCATCACCGTGTTTAAAAGCTAGCAGAAGTCGTTTTATTTAACTTGCACAGACACTTATTTTGTCCTAATGGAAGAAAACATCTTTCAGCGCTTCAAAGAACATTTCGCAAATTCAGACCAGATGCTCCGATATGTCACTGTGCATGTGTCATTTTTGTTTACATCTATTTGGGCAAGCTATTCTTCACCCGGGGAAAGCTCCGTTTTGCAAGCGTACAATTTGGACTTGCTTGGTCACGATTCGTCAGAAGCCCAGAGAAGGAGGTCGAGGTAAGAATTGTATGTTTTGAAGACGACTCGGAGGTTGATTTAGCTTTGATTTTAGCTTTCATCGCCGGGGTTTCTTGCAGTTCCCCCGGCCGGCGGAGTCTATAGGGATTGATGGATAGATGAAAAGGCAGCATTTGACCAGATGGGACGGAGAGCACATGCGAAGAACATATGGGAAAAGTGTTGAAGTGGAAAATGAAATAAATTTAGGAGCAGAAGGCGCTAGTTGGTATTAAGAGGAGGCGTGGGACAAGCGTCTGATTAACCGATTTAAATTCATGCGTTAGTGGCATGAAAAAGGATTTTTAGAAAAGTTAATTATTGCTGAACATTGCATTGCAATAGGGTGGAACTAGTAATAACACATAGAAGTGTACCGACATGGTGATTATGGTAGTTACATGGAAATTACTCTGAAAACCACACACAACTGGTATTCGACTTTATTTAATTAATTACACGCAAAACTCTCTATTTTTTCAAGTTTTCGGACATATAAATTGACCTGGAAACAGATAAATTACCAAATATTTACAATAAGGAGTGTATTTATTCACTGATTCAATATTTCTCTATTGAGTCATATGGAAAATTGTAAATTCAATGACCATTTTCTCAAAATGCGTTTTTCCCTCATTGTGGCGACGACATCTCCACTTTAGAAGCTCCTACAGACTCCAAACTTTCCAGTCTTGTACTTAACAACATCTTGAAAGCTTGTTCACAGGGATTTTTCAATATTTAATTCCTAGTCTTGAACTGCAAAAACAAGGCAAAACAAATGTGAACAAATCTTTGTAATAACACCAGGGAGAAATGCTGGTGCCGGGGAGCTGTGTTTCATTGGTTCATCATGAATTCACAAAAGTATTGAGAAGATCTTTCAGCAGAGAAGAGCCCCTTGAGGGTTTTTTGGATAACTTCCATCACATTGTTTAAAGTTAAATTGTTTATGCCGTATACTTTTGTTGTGTGTGAACGAATAAATAAAATAAAAAGATGCTCCCATCTCTCAGTGTCCTTGGTTATTGTGCAGTTTTCTAACTTCACAATGATCCTAAACACACCTCTAAGGCCACTGTTGTGAATTTCTGAAGAAGAACAGGGTGAAAGTAATTCAGTGCCCAAGTTTGCCTCCTGATCTGAACCCAATGGAACATCTATGGGGGGTTCTGAATAGACAAGTTGAGCGTCACTCTCCATCCAGCATCCAGTCTCTAAAAGAGGTCATTGTTGAAGAATAGAAAGAGTTGGATGTTGCAAAATGCGGCCAATTTGTTCATTCCATGCCGAGAAGACTTGGTGCCATCATTAAAATCATGGAGGCTATAAAAAGTATTGGATGTAATAGGGGTGTACTCATTTTGCCTCACCCTAATTTGACGGAAACTGAAAAAAATGTGTAAAGCTGGCTACACACTACAGGATGTTAAATCTTTTGATACTGAATCTCTGTGCTCAGACCACACACGAGGACAGATATGAGGATGCACACATGAGGAGTCCCACGACAAATCATTGCTTGCGAGAAAGTTTAATTGAGCCACACCTCCTTGAACTCAGCGAGACTAAAAATCTGGCTCGACTCCTTTAGTGTGTAGCCAGCTTTAGCTAAGTTACTGTATATACAGTATGTTACTTTCATGCTCTTTTGAAATTGCTCTTGTGTTCATTGAGACATTGTTTAAAATGTTACTTTTAAAAGGGGGTGTACTCATTTACGCTGGGCACTGTACACATGACATTGAAAAACTAGAGACAGAAGGTATATGTCATCCTAAAGGCTTGGTTCTAAATGCCTAAATTACCTATTGTGAATCGGGGGCAAAGATTCTTCAGTCTTCACCTATCTTCACTTTATTAAGCTGATGACGAACTTTGGACTAAGATCGAAAAGTCCTACACTTCAACTACAGAGTACAGATGAAGACTGAAGAGTCTTTGCCTACGATGGACAACGCCTGCACAACTGAGAACCTACACAGACGGACACCTATTGTGAACGTCAACTAGACTCTCGCCTGCTTCCCACCTCACCCCCATAGCTGCAGGGACAGGCGCAGAAAAAGCAGATATAAATTTTGAGTAGCCGCTAGTGTTCTGATAAAAGCCTGAACCTTGAAGCACTTCCAGAAGTTATGCATATCCCATCCCGACTACAGCCGCGCACAGAACAGAACAGTACAGTGCATATATATATGAGAGGAGAAAGACAGAGGTACCTGAGGCCTCTTTCCTGGGGCTGTCTGTAAAGCCGTACATCCACACTGCAGCGGGGAGAGAGAGAGAAAGCACAGGAGACAGATTATTCAGTGTGACAGCAGCAGATAGAGTTGGAAATAAGAAGGTGAATAAGACTTGAGCGGGTTTAGCGGCAGTTCTCTCATCTGGGAATAAGCGTTTTTCATCAGGCTCCCATCTGCAGTCGAGTGCATCTGAGGCCGGGTGTATACGAGCGGCGTGCAGTTTTGGAAAGTGTCTGATCGCGGTGTCGATTCGTTTTGTGAACATTTGGGAGAGGGATGAAATGCTGAGCTAATAAGCGAACTGCACATCTCGGGCCGCGCGGCGCGTTATGGATGAGGTTAGAATTTGGACTACCAACCATGGCGGAAAGGAACGCAGAGAGCTATGATTTGGACCATTTCAACAGCTGGAAAGATGATGATTTGAAGAGTTTTTGTAGGCCGTGGATTGACTATTATGACCAGGACTGTGTACGAGATGCACGTACCATCGAACCATTAATAAATGTCTTTGTAGCTCACTTTACTGCGATGGTAATGGTGAATATATTGCCATCGTTTTTTAAGTAAACTAATATGCTTCGGGCACTTCTATCTTATTAATTTATTAATTTAATATGGACTTAACGTGAGTGAAGGGATCAAGTGACAGCGTAGACCTAAACTATGCAAGGATCAATGCTGATATGACCCACGGCAACTCATCCACTATATTTCACATCAGCACTGTTTTCTCAGTGATTCCTGACAAATTTAAAAGATATAAGAAGTGACAGTGAGCAAAAAAATGATTCCCCTACTCTGTCTACCGCTACAGAGCAGCCGCCCTGAGCCTCTATGTCAGGAGTGTCCAAACCTTTTTCACCTAGGGCCGCTTATTGACATGTATACAGCATGAAGGTCCACAGATCTGTGGTCAATGTATTCAAACATTCAACTAGGTGTATTTAAGAGAGGCTTAAACCATGTCCCACACCTTTATTTAGGCTTGGAGTCATAATGCTAGCTCTGTCTCACAAGAAATGTTACTTTTTGAGATTTTAATTGTGTGGACTTATTAAGACTGCAGTAAAAAGTACCATCTTTGAGGAAGCCTGAGGGCCAACAAAAATTGGTCTTTGGACATGCCTGCTCTATGTGTTCCCTGGTTTCAATATTGACAAAATAAATGTGGGCGTAACTTACAATTTTAGTCCCATCTTTTACAGTATGTACGTCTGGATCTTTCTTTTCTGTCGGGAAATTATAAGAATGAAGGGAGGTTTACTTCTTTCTGTCTTTGGGGAGTAGCCTTGCAATAGTGTTTTTTCCCCGCCAACGTTTAAGTCTATAAACAAATGCCTGTGAGCCTTACGATCTGCGGTGAGCTACCTCTGGTTTGTTTGGTAGGTGTTTTTTTTTTTTTTTACGTGATTCACCCACGCAATAAGATGTGCTTATACCAGAATCATATGCCTTTTGGAACATGTTTGGGATCTACAAGGTTAACAGGTTATAAGGGGAGACGTTTTCAGGTTTTGGCAGTCTTAACTCTCTTAACATGAACTTTCACCTGGAAACAAGTAAAGTGGAGTACAATATGGACTGTGATTTCAGCACTGAGTCAGTGTTTCTCTATAGAACTATACGGGAAATTGTAAGTTCAAGCCAAACCAAACTTTCTAGTCTATTCACTAATTCACTAATACCTAGTTTAAGGCGAGACACTACAGGTGAATAGGGAACAAATGTAATTTTATGTTTCATATAAAAATTAGACTCGGTAAATCAAGCTCGGAATTAAATCTTAAAAAATTCCCTCTGAACAAATCTACAGAACATTGTTAAGTACAAGACTGGAAGGTTAGGAGTCTGTTGGCTACTGAAAGGAAGAACTCGATGCAAGAGTAAAGTGTAAACATGATGACAATTGAAGATGTTGTCCACGCATTTCCTTCATTATCTTGTCCCAGAGAGGATCTTATCATATATGATATATAGCGTCTTGTTCTGAACTTAACGCACTCCATGTGGATATCAAATATGTTAATACTTATGCCCGGACACGCAGGTGAAAGGAGCGAAAGGCGTCGGAAAAAGTGCAGCTGGAGTAATTTCCTGGTCCATGGCTCGGCAAAACTTAATAAAATAAACATTGTGAAGGGTGAGTTTGGTCATTTTTCTTCTTTAACATTGTAGCTACGATGTTTAGGGACCAGAAATGTCGAAATTGCCCTCACCATGAAAAATCGATGGTTTCATCTGCCGTGTCTCGCCTAAACAAGATATCCACAATCCCCTCTGAACAAATATTTGTAGCAACAAATCCATCCATTTAAACCTGGCTCTAACCATTATTTAGATTTCATTGCAAAAAAATATATAGGTAACAAAAAAAAGATCCAGATCGGTGAGCTATCAAATTCATATGACTCTATTTAAATTTTGTCCCTATTCGCCTGCAGTGTCTCGCCTTAAAATATGGAGACAAGACATTTGCACCTTTTACAATTTGATGTTTGGTAATTGCAATAATTAAATTTGTGATTCACTTTAGATACTGTATCTCACAGAACAAAGTACACTGGTTGTCAAAAAGCACCACGTCTTACCATAAAACCCAGGTCGACAAAAGGACTAAAGCATGACTAATGTACAGTAGTTCTTCTTTATTTCTTTATTTGAGCATAGATGTGTTTGACAGGTAGTAAACAAAGTAATTAACAAGGATAGATATGATGCCCAAAAAGGAGTAGGCAGAGGCTAAAGCTCATGCAGTAAGCGCCTACCCCCTTTTCATATAGAGGCTATGTACATTAAAATGAAGATAGAAATAGAAATTTCAACATTGCAAACAGAGTGGCAAATCAATGAACAACAATTCAAACTTCTAAACAAATACTAAGCCAGCAGAAAGGATGGAAACATATTTAAATGTAACACTTAACAAACCCCATGTACCACCAGGGGCAGTCCATGAACCACGGTTTGAGAAACACTGTTACAAATACGACAGAATGCCAAAATCAAGTACTAATGTCCAAATAACACTGATCACCATTCCCCTTGTACTTGGATCTCCCTAAATGCCTCCGATGGGCGTCAGCCGCGTCTGAAAGTCCTTTCTGTACCCCTCAGTCGCCCCTTGCCCCTGAGCCGTCCCAGTCAGGAAATGAAGTGCCATGCATCAGGACAGAGCGGGACAGACGAGGAGCGGGGTCACAGACATCACTCAGACTGTGCAGGGGAATGACTTACAGTTCAATGTTGGGACATAACAGTGAAAGGCCCAAGAAATAAGAATAAATGATATGTTTGGTTTGAGACGGTCAAAATGTATTAAAATATCTGTACTTCATCCCCCCAGCATGGCCAAAAGAAACATGGTGTGTTTTGGATTGAACATTTTATATTGCCATGCTCATTAAAGCAATGTTTGGTTTAGTTTTATTCTGTGGACTTCAAGCAGACACATAATTCACATAGAAGTGGACACATGCACATCATTTTAAGCACGTTATTTTAGGTCCCTCAGCCATCACATTTTACATTTTAATACAATAATGGCTATCTATGCAAAACTAACACAAGTAATAACAGGAAGACAGGACAGGTTAAGATTTTGAAGTAACATAGTGCACCTCCTGCAGTCACTAATGGGAATGATGTGCAATGTGGTCTATGTCGGCCGGCTTTGTGACCATCGCTGCTCACTACTTTTCAAGATGCATTGTGAGAAATTTTGAGTGCACTACTTTCTCTCTCTCTGGACATTCGAACACCCCTACAAAATGGCGTCTACTATATAGTATAGTGCCTTAGTGTGGACGTTCGGACACATTTCTGACAAGAGGACAGGACTGAAAACTCAAAATCAACAATCCTGCAAGACATGTCCCCTTTAAAACGTATACAATCGGTGCAGCTGAGAGTAATACAGAATTTGAGATATAGGGGAAACGGTATTTGGTGAGGGCTGTGTTTTGCTTTTGTGTTGAAATTAAGTACTTAAAGACGATATGGAGACTAGAGCTGTTAAAGTGAATTACTACACAAATAGTCACATCCAAACATGGCTTTCCTCAACAGCTGCCATTCCCTTTCAAGATGCTTCACTCCGCCGCCTCAGATCCACGCTCACGCCGAGAGACTAACACTTCTTCACGTGCCATAACAACAGCCGAATCCCAGCCCAGGTTACTGCAGGGCTTTACTGGGGCTTTGCTGGATTGAAGTCGGCCCCAAAGGGAGGTTCTTGAGCTGGTCCCCGGGTCAGATGGGGTCAGACCCTCTCCCTAACACTCCCTAACGCCCCTCTGTGATTACACTCCTCACCCGAACCAGTCTCTGCTCCACATCTGAATGATATTAACTCAGGGTCCCATACACAGACCGCTCCTCTCACACAACTACAGACACATATAGGGGTAATTCTTTTCAGGTTTTTGGGGGTGACTACTGTTTTCTGTACCTACCTAAGCTATTCCCCTGTAGTCCAGTCATACAGACGGAAAACTAGTCATCAAAAACATGCCTAAGTAAAAACTAAATGTATATTTGGTGATGACAATAATGTTACAAGTAAATGTAAAGTTAAGGTGTACTTTGTTGCTGAGGGATATCTTTCAGAAGCTGCGAGTGGGGACCCAGCTCCATGATCACGATGGAATGTTGAAGAATTTACCCTATTGCACATGTTTTGGGATAGATAGGGGAAACAGAATTAAAAAGAACCAGGGACCACGAATGGTGTTAAAGTGGACATATCATACAAGGCAAAGATTCTTCAGCCTCCATCATTGTAGTTGAAGTTTCGCTCTTTATCCAAAGAACTTAGCTGGATAACTCCTGCACGACTGAGAACCAACATAGACCCATAACATACAGTATAAGGTTGAAAACACTTTTGTAAGGGTGTCTATGCATTGATATTTAATCTTTTGTAAGTTGAAATATTGTCTCTGTAAGTTATACTCTGTGGTTTCTCTTAAATAGTCGGAGGATTGAGTCCTGGAGTGCCCCCCAGTACCAGGAGTAATAATGTAGTAAAAATAAACTTTCTCTTTAATTCAACAACATGGCTAAGCAGTTTGGTTCTTTGTTTTTCTCTTGAATTTCTATGTCCAACACCAAAGAGCACTTTCCCCCAAAAAGCTAGCTTTGTGGTACCAGCTTCCCGAGCACTTTGTTTCTAGTTTTTCTCAACATGGCTAGCAATGTCAAGGAGTTGCTGTGTCCACACTATTAGCACAGAACTGCTCAGAACTGATCCAGTATTGGGCTATTGGCTTTAAAATGTGATGGGACAGTTTTTTTTAAAAGGAACCGCTGCTGAACCGTGGAAGAAGTTGAGATGACACGACCAACGCAAACAGGATTATTTCACAACTGTGTGAAGTGAATTACTACTGTTTTTGACGAGAGAACAACATTAGAACATGGTTTAAATCTCCAAAAAAATCTGTTTAGTCATCCTTCCGCAGTTTGTGAAAATACATTGCCACAGCTTGCAGGTTAGCTTTTGTTAACATTACTGTGACAATGATTCTGAAAAGTGACCTTGAAAATGCTCACACTTACAAACTCTTCCCTGTGAAGATTCGGGATGTTAGAAAAGTGTTATGTTGGGAATAAGTTTGGATCACAACTAACAGTTTAGACTTCCTCTCCCTCTTTCATTGTTGGACACAAAAAAGAAGAAAAAGTATAGAGCCATAAAAAAGAAATTGAGTAGCACTGTGGTACGTCTCTTTATCTTAATGAAGGTACAGGGATTTCAAAAAGAATATCTAATGATTTTGCTTAGTACATAGAAGCTGGACTCATATTCTAATAATAACAAGTCATTCGTTTTATTGCCATTTCTTTGAAAGTTTACGCAGATAAATATACTGTACATCTACCCAAAAATATGCATGTAGCCCAGTAATTACAAGCCTCAGATGCGGCGAAAAATGTCTTCCCTAAAGTCAGTCTTCCTCCGTTTACATAAGAGGGGCCGAATAAGCATCTACCCCGTTTTTCTGTGGACTTTGCAGATTACGTTCGGGAGACAAAACACAACACAACGGCCGTCCATCAGCGGGCTAAATCTTGTGGCCCGAGGAGGTATTCGAAATGTGGAGAATGTGAAGTGTTCAGCAAGAATAAGTGCCTGTAAAGATTTTTTTTTTTTTTTTAAGTTGTTGCTGAGTGAGCTCCATAAAGTCCAAAGTTTAATATGCTCACTAAACGTAATGGCTCCTGCCCAAAGTAAAAGGCTGCGCTTCGACCTGCACCAATCATTCTCTCGTGTCTGACATCACTGACACCACGCTCTGATTTCTATTGAACAAAGCATACAGTTCACATCCCTATCTTTTCAGTTGTCTAGCTTTGTGTCCTGCATCGGATTTTGATTGATAGATTCTTTGCTTTGAACAAGTATAATTTTAGTTGGCCCCCTCAACACAACATACAGTATAGCCATTTTAGTCAGGAGGTTATGCGTACTTTTCCTCATACATTTCTTTTCAAATATCCATGCAACATTTAATGTTTGTTTTATGTAGCGTGAACTCTCTAATCCAGTGGTTCTCAACTGGGTGGGTCGGGACCCAAAAATGGATCGCGGCGTCATTATTATTAAAAAAGCAGACAAAGTTCCCAGAGTCTGTTAGTTGTTTTTTATCAGACTTTGAGCTTTGTAGGATTGTTTAATGCTTAGTCAACAAAAATTGATCGTGAAAAGACAGCCTTCTACGTTATGTATATACAAAAGTCAATTCTTATTTGGGTTGCAGCTTGACATTATACATTGATGGTGGGTCCCGACATCATACCAGCTGAGAACCACGGCTCTAATCTACACAAAACATTAACAATGTATTTGGCCTTCTGTACTAAATGTGAACCTTGGGTAAAATATTGTGCGCAGAAATCTCCAACAGCTAAACACGCTAACCCTGCAATAAATTATCATGAAGATACAACCTTGCTTCTTGACAGCCAGTACACAAAGTCAGGATGTAAGCATTTGCAGCTATTGATTTAGAAGCACAATGGTGAACCACGGACATATTCAATGTCAAACCCGAGGCACAAGCTGAGCAGCATTGATGTTATGAGAACAAAGACAGTGCAGCATGTGATTTTTAATGCTATGGCTCGTGAGTTGGAAGGAAGGGACCATGAATGCTTCTTTGAACTGCTGTTGTTCTCATTATACTTAAAAACACAATCATCTTTATGAGTTCTTTATTGCGATCTCAGTAAGCCGCAATAAGGTGTTTGATATGGTGTAACGACAAAACAATAGGCTACGTTCAGGTAATAGAATTTCAGCAGGCGCCAAAACAACTCTATGGGAGACAAACTTCCAAAAAGAAAATGTCCAAATGTTTCCCCTGATCATTATTTGGCAGTAATTAGATTCGCAAACCTGCCATATTATTCTCATGGCTGAAAGTCCTTTCTTCTGGCCAACATCACACACATGTTTTTGAATATTGTCACCACTTTTGGACACCTTTATGAGAAAATAATTAGACCTTATAGACTAATTTGTGTTAGTTTAGTAGCGCTGGAGCCTCCAACCTTTCCGTTTAGTTGATTTTGCTCACACAGACTTGAGACACATTATACATTTTCAAGAACCGTTTCCAAAAGCACCAAATGTGGTCCTATATTTGTATTTAACAGAATCTGAAAAGCCTATTGTTTTAAAAATGTGGAGGGTTATTGTCAAAATCGTTACTCCTTTAGTCTAGTTTCAGTCGACGAAAATTGAAAAAGGTTTTAAACTAGTTTTAGTTTAGTTTTTCCAAATCTGCCACATCACAGTCATTCGAAGTATATTCTTTTCAGTAATTACATTTTTACTGCCAAATAATATCTGTCTTCAGTGGACTTTTTATATTCGATCATACTGTATTTAGGGGTTTACAATTGTTTAAAAAATGTATAAGGAACTAAGGAAGTAATAATGTGAAGGAAATAAAGTTTATCAGTGCAACTTCCACCCCAAAAAATCCTAAAAACAAACTAACTGTACGATCCAAAAGACAAAAATAAATGCCCTCTGCAAACTGAAACCAACAACGGAGTTAAAAGTTACTTGGGGACACGTAAAACCCATCATTGTAAGACACAGAGGTTGTAAAGCCGAGTCTTCACTCCCAGTGTAAATACAACTGGTCGATCCGCAGCGCACCACATAAACAAGCGAGCGCCTGTCTGACGGACCCTCAGCCCACACTGCGCCCTCCTAAGGTTAGCCCCCACACGGAGCGGGACAGGCCTCGAATGCACTTTAGGGAATGACCCATGAAGTGATTACATCTGACCCCAGACCTCGGAGTTTATTTGTGAAGATGAGACACAAGTAGCTGCTGTTTGTGAGTTATGTTTGAGTTGGAAAGTAGTACAAATGTTGACATTAAAACTTCTGGACAGGGAAGACCATATGTGTCCGACTGGATTTTTGGACGCCTAATCTCAATTAAAGGCACACTGTGTAACATGTTCAATTATAATGTTGCCAGCAAGTCAAAACAGAAAATAAATATGGTTGTGCTCAAAATATTGATACCTAGACACGTATCGATATAATAAAAAAAGAATTATTCTGAACACTTTATGTTGCAAGCTTTTAACCAAAATGTACTTTATGTTCTTTATTCTTCAATAAATTAAAGATATTACACGGAGTTCAGTTTTTTTGAGGAAGTGGATTTGTTCATGATGAACTAATGAGCATTAGGTCCATGTTTTGTTATTGAATCGTATCGAACAGTGTCAAATTGTATTGAGAAGGCTCTGTAGCGAGGTACGTATCGTACACACAGAAAAATAAAGGGGGAAAGGGAATCTTATTTATAGCACTTTTCATATGACATAGTCACACCCAAAGCGCTTCACACATAAAGGGGAGCTCATTCACTCCAGGCTGATGGTGGTATGCCACATCTGTAGCCACAGTTTCCCCTGGGGTAGACTGACAGAAGTGAGGCTGCTCACATCGGCGCCAACGGTCCCTCCGACCACCACCAACCACCAGTGTCTTACCCAAGGACACAACCCCCAACCTTCCGATCATGAGACGATCCGCTCTACCATCTGCGCCACTTTTGGGTATAACATTAAAGGTTTAATGTTTAGGAAAGTAC